>CAJHQP010005934.1:0-42013 GCA_905132765.1 Moricandia arvensis
CCTTCCTTAGCTCCACTGAAGCTCCCTCGAACAAGCCCTCAAAACATCTGTAGTCTTCTAGGGCTGTTCGGACTTGGCCTCTCAACCAAGTCCCACTCGGGAGTTTCAGGTTTGAGGTTTGGGATCGAGAAGTCGATGACCGGAAGGGTTTAGGGGAAATTGGATTTTTGAACTTATCGTCATTAGTTTTTTTTTTTTTTAAGAATTAAGAGTGTATTTTGTGTTATGTGAATATTTTGAAGACTTGGTTGGTTATTTTAGAGGAGGAGAAAGTATATGTCTTCACGTGATTTTGGTCTTAAACTATGCTATTATAGATTTGGTAATATTAACACGATTATTGGAATACAAAAACAATAATAAAGTAAAATCAAAAAGATTCTGTATGCGAGGATACGATATGCATATATCTGCAAGCTCATGGTTATCATGACCTAAAGGAATGTATTGAACTGGAAGATTTTAAAAGATTTTATATCGTTAATTTGAAGCAGTATATCCATTGAGAAACCTAATGAGAATGTTTCTGCAAGTTTGTTTCTCGAAAAAGATTTTAAGTCTTTGAAAATAACACATGTCGAGGTGGTATTATGTGGAGACAATTTTAAACCAAAAATTGATGCAAAAGATCCTAAAATCCTTTTCACAAATTAATCTCTTAAAACGTTTTTTAATTAGATTTGAATAATACTAGATCTGATGTATGTTTTATAAAATGTTAATTGAATAAAACTAGGAGATTACAAGAGATTTTTAATTATTTCACATAAACTCCATATTTAATAACACTTGATTTGAAAATTTATTTAAAAGAGAAATTACTGAATTACAATGCATTTCTAGAAATTACTAAAATAAGCACCGAAACTGTCAAATCTAATACATTTTTGTTTTATAATATATAGAAGAGAGATTTACACTAGGGGACATTTTTCCACTTTAGTATTACACCAAAGACACTTTTTGCTGTAGTTTTTCTTATCCAACCACACTTTCTAGTTTTCTAGTCATAAATTAACTAAATAAATGTGTAAATACGTGTGCACTAAATTAACTAAATTTACAGTCTCGTTTTTCTGAGTTAGGAGACAAAATAAAGTGGTTTTATTATGTTTTTTCTTTGTCTTCTTTTTTCTAAGTTCTCTATTGGGTTTGTAAAATGAAATTTGTTGCTTCAAATTTTATTTCAAAAAAAATTGTATTTATTCATTGTCTCTATTATTTGGTATATTTTTAGAGATATGTCATCGATGAAGATCACTTTAACCATGACCTCGTTATGTGCTCTGCAACTTATCTCGGGCATTACCGTGAGCAAAGCTTTCGCCACCAATGCGTCCCGTCTTCTTTGTCATCTCCTATACTGCCTTTCTATCTACCTGCCGCATTTCTACAATTTTTCCAGTGTCGTGATCTGTTGCAAAAAGCTCCAGAATATCAATTGTCACTTTTGGCTTTTTTGACCTTTGATCTTTACTATTTTGTATAATTCATTTTAACCCCCAATTTTTTAATTGTACATGTCTCTACTTGAATTAAGCCACTAAGTTCTTGATTGTTCCATCCAACCCGCATTTCTAATTGCATGAATGATCTTTGGTCTTTTGGTTTGCTTTTATTTACGCCCCCAAACTTTCAAAAATAAATAATTTCTCTTTGATTTAAATCCAAATAAATTAATTATGTAATTAACCCATGTTAAAGCAACTGAACAAATATATGCACAGAAGACAACTAAATGCATCTCAAAAATGAATTATATTAAACAAAATCAAATGCTACAAATCATTATAATCATTAGATAATAATAACACACAAAATCATGTGCACACTTATTCTCATATACACCATTGATTTAATCTAGTTTTTTTTTTATCTATTTTGAGATTTCCATTATGTGTACATCCATACGTGTAAACTTTACCACAAATATTGATGGATTTTTTATTTATTATAAACAACTACTATTCTTTTGATTTAACTTTCATGTACATGTGTACACATCACATGGTGTACACAACCCCATTGTACACCAAAACAACAAGTTTTATACATAGAAGCATGCTCTCATATTAAAATAGATCGACGGAACAAGGTTTACAGAAAAAGATATCATAGCCGCACATGTTTATTCATTGCAAGTTAGGTTTGGAAGGTATGACTTCGATTGCAAAAAATTAGTAAAACCTTGTTTTCATTCTATATTATCTTTAGTTTGACTTGATTTATTTTTTTTTTTTTTATTAAGCAACCAATAATAAACAGGGTTAAAAACCTAATTGTACACAAAACAACAATATTTATAGATGGACGAATGCTCTCATATTGCCAGCAAAATTCGTGTTCAGGTTGATAATAAAACATATGTGTACGTGTAAATATAATTTGAAAGTATATATGTAAAACATTCAAACACCTTTACATTTGTTTAATAGATTACGAATCATGTGTGCATAAGGCTTTTTGATAGTGTGATATGTGTATGAAATGGAAGCAAGGTTTCACTGAATTTTTACCACAAAATTCGACTTATCGATCTATTTCAATATGAAAGTACTCTTCCATACAAAAAAGATTGTAATTTTTTTGTATAATTTGGTGGTATACACCATGTGTACAACAAAGTGTATAAAAATATGTGAAAAGGTTGTACACATGTAACTTGATTGTCGTTGCTTATTCCAAAATACCAAATACATAACATAATATATCAATTCCTATAGAAAGATGGTGCTTGTGACAATAAGGTGTACACATGGTTTTGTGTGTTGTTCATATCTAATGATTTTTAGCATTTGATTTTAGTTAATTTAATTCATTTTAGGATAAATTTAGATGTATTTTGTGCATATATGTGTTCAATTGGATTAATAGGGGTTGAAGTACATAATTGATTAATTTTGAGCTAAATAAAACAAAAGTTTGGTGAAAATCAATCTAAAGACCAATGACCATTCATACAATTATGAGGATAGACTGGAAATGAACAATCAAGAAGTTAGAGGGTGTTGGAGTAATCTCGAAATAAACTTAAGATAGAAGTTATCCTAATCTTGTGATATTTGGAGTTATCTAAATATAGGTGATTACTATTAGGATTAGGATAAAAGTTTGGTGTTATATAAACCGATGTCGTGCTAAGGACATTGGCGTGGGATTTGGAGTTTTAATAGCTTAAGTTTTGTGCAAGTTTCTTAAGCAAATAAGAAGAAGAGATTCTTATTAATATCGAACGTTTAAAACAAGAATTGGTATCAGAGCCATTGAAGCAATGGGGGATCTAGTTGTGTCGTCTTCAAAACCTAAAGAGGGAGGATCTTCGATCAAGTGTCCAATACTCAACTCAACAAATTACACCGTATGGGCCATGAGAATGAAGATTTTACTAAAAGTGCACAAGGTTTGGGAGATTATAGAAACAGAGGCAACAGATGATGAGAAAAATAACATGGCAATGGCGTTGCTGTTTCAGTCGATACCGGAGACGCTCATTCTCCAAGTCGGAGAATTAGACACAGCCAAGAAAATTTGGGAGGCAATCAAAACAAGACATGTTGGTGCAGAGAGAGTCAAGGAGGCAAGATTGCAAACGTTGATGGCTGATTTTGATCGACTTAAGATGAAAGAGACAGAAACAATAGACGAGTTTGCCGGGAAACTATCCGAGATATCCTCCAAGTCAGCTGCGTTAGGACAAGACATAGACGAGTCAAAATTGGTTAAAAAATTCCTCAAGAGCCTACCACGCAAGAAGTATATCCACATTGTGGCTGCTCTAGAACAATTCTTAGATCTTAAAACCACCGGTTTTGAAGACATTATTGGCCGCTTGAAAACATACGAAGAAAGAATAGCAGAAGAAGAGGAACCATCGGAAGACCAAAGCAAACTCATGTATGCCAGTTCTGAAACACAACCACCTCGCGAGACAAACTATGAGAATAGAGGCAGAGAAAGAGGAGGACGGTCCTTTTACAGAGGCCGAGGCCGTGGAAGATACAATGGACCGAGAGATGCATCGCGAGTGACTTGTTTCAGATGCGATAAAGTTGGTCACTATGTGTACCAGTGTCCGGACCGTTTACTAAAACTGCAAGAGGTGCAAGAGACAGAGAACGAGACGCAGGAAGCAGATAAACTCATGATGCACGAAATCGTTTATTTAAACGAAGGCAATGTAGTACCAAGCAACTATGAAACAAACTGCGATGAGAATAATGTTTGGTACCTTGACAATGGTGCAAGTAATCACATGAGTGGAGACAAGAGATATTTCTCTGAGATTGATGACTCAATCACGGGAAAGGTACGTTTTGGTGATGATTCCCGCATCGACATAAAGGGAAAAGGAACGATAGAGTTCACTGGCAGGAATGGAGAAGCAAGGAAGATATGTGACGTATATTTCATTCCAGATCTAAAGAGCAATATTATTAGCCTTGGTCAGGCAACAGAGGCTGGTTGTGACGTGAGATGAAAGGAGAAGAGCTTATTATGCATGATCGAGAAGGAAAACTCATTGTTAGAGCAACTCGCTCAAGGAACAGACTTTACAAAGTCTGTATGGGATTAAAGGAACCAGTCTGCTATCTCTCTACCAAAACCTGCGATTCCAGTAGATGGCATTCGCGATTAGGACACATAAACCTCGACACAATGAAGTCTATGATCGCAAAAGAACTTGTTACAGGGATACCAAACATAGATATAGAAGCTAAAGTATGTGGCTCATGTTTACTTGGGAAACAAGCAAGACATGTCTTTCCCAAAGCAACTTCATATCGAGCTTCTAAAGTACTAGAATTGGTACATGGTGACCTTTGCGGACCTATTACGCCAAGTACAAGCGCTGGAAACAGGTACATCTTCGTGTTAATTGATGATTTCTCGAGGTACATGTGGATAGCTCTATTGAAAGAGAAAAGCGATGCGTTTGTTAAGTTCAAAAACTTCAAAAACCATGGTGGAGCAAGAGACGAAAATGCGAATTGGAACGTTACGAACAGATAGGGGAGGAGAGTTCGTATCTCAAGAATTCAACATGTTTTGCAATGAATCGGGAATCAAAAGACATCTCACCGCACCTTACAGTCCACAACAAAACGGAGTTGTTGAGAGAAGAAATCGTACTCTGATGGAGATGACTCGGAGCATAATGAAACATATGTCAGTTCCTAACTATCTTTGGGGAGAAGCAGCAAGACATTCCACTTATCTTCTAAACAGAATTGCAACCAGAGTACTAAAAGAGAGTACACCATATGAAGCTTATCACTCAAAGAAACCGAATTTGAGCCACTTAAAGATCTTTGGTTGCATAGGTTACGCAAAGGTGGAAGCTAAACTGCTAAAGAAACTCGACGATAGGTCTCGTATGTTGGTGCATCTCGGGACAGAACCTGGCTCCAAGGCGTATCGGATGTTTGAGCCGAGGACACAAAAGATCATCGTAAGCCGCGATGTAGTGTTTGATGAGACAAAAGGATGGAACTGGAACTCAACAACGAATGATCAAGACGGGTCTGGAGACTTCAGAGTTACTTTTGGAACTTTTGGAAATCATGGAATAGATGAAACAGAGACAGAGGAAAGCAAAACAGAGAAACCAGAACCGCACATGAGTGAAGATAAAGATGAAACCTCACACGAGGAAGACAATGATGATAGTGAAGAAGAATCAATGGCAGAAGATGCTCCACCACTGAGAAGATCTAGCAGGGTCAGTTCAAAACCCAAATACCTAGAGGATTATGTATTGTTCCTGGCAGAAGAAGAAGGAGAAAAGCTACTCATGTGCTTAAACAATGAGCCAAGGGATTTCGAAGAAGCTAGAAAGTATAAAGAATGGTTGCGTGCGTGTGAAGAGGAACTAGACTCAATCACAAAACTCGATTCATGGACTCTCGTGGAACTTCCACCAGGAGCAAAACCAATAGGTCTAAAATGGGTCTTTAAGCTGAAAAGAAACTCTGACGGAAGCATCAACAAATATAAGTCTCGACTTGTTGCAAAAGGGTATGTTCAAAGATATGGGATTGATTATGAAGAAGTGTTTGCTCCAGTAGCAAGAATTGAAACCATACGTTTACTTATCAACCTTGCGGCAACACATGGATGGGAAATACATCACCTTGATGTAAAGACTGCCTTTCTACACGGGGAGTTAAAGGAAGTGGTTTACGTCTCACAGCCAGAGGGATTCGAGGTAAAAGGAAGCGAGCATAAGGTATATAAGCTCAACAAGGCACTCTACGGATTAAAACAAGCACCTAGAGCTTGGAATGACAAGTTGAACTCTATCCTGATCAGTCTCAAGTTCACAAGATGTCTAAAAGAGGCTTCGGTGTACAGAAAAGAAGTAGGAGGAAATCTCTTGCTTATTGCTGTGTACGTCGACGACTTGTTTGTCACGGGAACTTCCATAGTTTTAATAAACGAGTTTAAAGGGGAGATGGCAAGCAAATTTGAGATGAGTGATCTTGGAAGACTGACTTATTATCTCGGGATAGAAGTAAAGCAACACATCAATGGGATCACGCTGAATCAAAACCGGTATGCTCTAAAGATTTGGAAGAAGCCGGCATGAGAGAATGTAACCTGTACATGTTCCCATGGAATCAGGACTAAAACTCGCAAAGTCAGAAGAAGAGAATGAGATTGATGCAACGCTTACAGGAAGATCATAGGTTGTTTTCGATATCTTTTACACACAAGACCGGACCTGTCTTATTGTGTGGGTGTGCTCAGCCGATATATGGCAAGTCCGAGAGTGTCTCACGGCTCAGCTATAAAGCAATGCCTACGGTATCTGAAGGGAACTACTTCTTTTGGTATCACTTTCGAGAGATCAGGTAAGAATGCAATGAGGTTGATAGGGTACAGTGACAGTAGTCACAATGTAGATCCTGACGACGGAAGGAGCACGACTGGACATATTTTTTATCTTGGAAACAGTCCAATCACATGGTGCTCTCAGAAACAGGATACGGTTGCTCTATCTTCGTGCGAAGCTGAATTTATGGCAGGCACCGAGGCTGCAAGACAAGCCATCTGGCTACAGGATTTACTCAGAGAGATCATTGAAGCTCCACACGAAAGAACTATCATACGCATAGACAACAAATCTGCAATAGCTCTCACGAAGAACCCAGTTTTCCATGGACGAAGCAAGCATATTCATACGAGGTATCATTTTATAAGAGAATGTGTTGAGAAGGGACTAATGGAAGTAGAGCATATACCTGGAACTGAACAGAAGGCTGACATACTCACAAAAGCACTTGGTCGAGTGAAGTACAAGGAAATGCGGGAACTCATAGGTGTACGTGATGTTGAAGAAAGGAACTTCGAGCTTAAAGGGGAGACTGTTGGAGTAATCTCGAAGTAAACTTAAGATAGAAGTTATCCTAATCTTGTGATATTTAGGAGTTATCTAAATATAGGTGATTACTATTAGGATTAGGATAAAAGTTTGGTGTTATATAAACCGATGTCGAGCTAAGGACATTGGCGTGGGATTTGGAGTTTTAATAGCTTAAGTTTTGTGCAAGTTTCTTAAGCAAATAAGAAGAAGAGATTCTTATTAAATATCGAACGTTTAAACAAGAGAGGGTTATTCAAGCAGACTTATAGACTTATGCACATAAAAAAAATTAGGATTAAAATAGATATTATACAAAAAATTAAGGACCACATATGAAAACACGAAAAGTAGCTTCTTCGCGACAGTGCCACAACGGCGAGAGACGAGGTCACAACACTGGGAAAGTTTTAAAAATGCAACGGAAGAGATGATGAAGAATTCTACATCGGATTTTGGCCTTCAATAACATAGGATAAGACGAGACGCATTGACGGGCGAGAGCTTTGCTCACAGAAACTTCAAAGACGAGTTGCTAGGAAAATTGAGTTGGAGAAAGGGAAGAGTTGCAGCAGAGATAAGCTTAAATCTTTGCGGCTCGTGTTCAAGTGACCACAGCGCAACGAGAATTCGATTATGTGACTTTAGAGAGACCATAACGGCCCGCTCAAATTTCTTCGTCTTCATTTTCTTTGTGATTAAAAGCCATCATTTCAAGATTGAAGTTCTTTTTCTATTAAAATTATATTTTTGCTCCTTAGAGAGAGAAAGACAGTGACAAAACTAAAAAATGTTGGGATCACTTTACTTAGAAAAATAAGCTTAGGTTAACAAGTGTTTGACTTTTAATTACAAAAAAAACTATATTAATAGTAAGAAGTAATTTATAGTGTAAGAGAAAGATAGAAAGTGTCCTCTAGGTGTAAATCACTCTATATAAATTCTAATAGGATGATCCAAAAATACATGATGCTATTTTCCGTAAGTGTTTTTTATTTATTCAGGGTGATGATTTCGTCATTAATTCATAAACTAATTAATTCCTTTGTTCATAATATAAATAGTTTTAACTAAAAGTAATACAAAATTTTAAAAAATATCTAATCTTTAAAATATCATTTAGTATATAGATTTGGCATAATTGAACTAATTATAACCAAGTCCTGTATATAATTTGATATTAGTTACACTATACCAAATAAATATAAAAGTTATCTCGAAAAATTTAATAACTACTTATAGTTGGAGAAGCATAAAATATAAAACTATTAATGTTATGAAACAGTAGAAAGTATTATTTTACATTTACGTGAACTCAAATTCGATTATAATCGACCAAAATCATATATATCTCATATTGATTCCAATTGTTCAAGGTTTGTCAGTGTTTCTTAAGGTCTTCAAATCCTTTCTAATTACCTTCTATGTAAGTTTTGGGATATCTGCTAAATATATGAATATTATCAAGGAATGTACTGTTGGTTATTTCAGATATATATGCGCAAACAGTATATTTTGAAACAGAAACAATATCACTAAAACTATTTATATTATTAATAGAGAAAAGTATTTAATTTTATATTTAAGTTCATCTACTTGTTTGGATTTAGCATGGTAAAAAGAAGAAATATTTATAACGTCAGACAAAATTCTAAATATTTCATGCTATTTTCGTTTATCTTTCACGTTCAATATCATGTATTTAGAACCATATTATATAATTCTTTACTCTTGTTTGTTTTGTCTTTTCAACAGGTTTCATTAAGTAAAAAACTTGGTACAATGGCTTACTAGTTAGCCAGGATATTACATATTGTTTGACAAGTTATCCTAGCTGTTTTTGCTAACTTAATCAACATATTGAACATAAGTTCTGGGAACATACTTGAAAGAAAATTGTTTTGCTTAGACAAAGTCATATATATCTTGAATAGTGTTGATGTTTCATTGATAAGTGATGACCTGTTAGCGTTTCCTCTTCGCATCAAAGTGTCCAAGTTATTGAAGATTTGTGCACAAATCACAATCACCCATAATCAATGAGTTCTTGTAAGATAGGCGTTGTAATTGCTGAAACAGCTAACAATATAGTTTGTTGGAGCAATGAGTTCTCTGCTATATGAGGACCATCTTATACCAACTGGTTCACTGGTTGATTTCCAAGAAGCATCTGCAATGCATAATAGGCATAGTCATTTGGTTGAACTGATTCAGCCCCACAGGTTCCTATCCATAATTGATGTCTTGATGACCTGGGCTATATGTTCCCTTTTATTTTCAAATAGCAGCTTGTTTATATCTTTTAGTTGTATATTAATTTTAGCACCTTTCGTATACGTACGTTTTTTCATTATTATTAGGAAATGTCAACGAATCATACCCACATATATCAACAACGTCAATATACTATATATATAATATATATATATATATATATACTATAATATAATGTAATTGTCAGTATTCGAATTGACAAACCGTTTCATATATTACATACATATTATATATCAGAAAAATATATGACCTGTGAATTTTCTGATGATATTCGATATTTAATTTTGAGTTAGTTGGGCATTTGATAGGTCTGGGGTATCAGTAGATTAATCAATAAAAAAAGTTTGAATTATTGGATCCAGTTGTTAGCCTATGCACTAGTAGAAAATGCGATATATATATATATATATATATATATAGTCACGACAGGTACGTGATATTTCTTTGAGTTAGTCACAGAACTAGATCTAGGCATAGCGGATATCGGTTCGGGTTCGAGTATCGGTTCGGTTTCGAGTATTTCAGGTATGGGATAGTTCGGGATAAGGGGCTAGAGGACCTATTTACTATTTGACTCATTTTCGGTTTAGTTCGGTTTGGATAGTAAAACTAAGAATCAGAAAGTACGCCAGAAAATTTTGGTTTTTCATATGGTTCCGGTTTCTATTCGGTTAGTTAGATAGTTTGGGTAAATATTGAATATTTTAGGTAAAATATTGAATAATTAAAGATAATGTAGATAAAAATTATAGATATTTAGATTACTTTAGATATCTAGGATAAAAATATCTTGACAACTTTCAAATATTTTTGGGTAGTTAATATAACTTATAATAATTTAGTTTTCTTCAAACTATTTCATATTTCTGAATACTTTAATAGACTTTAAATTATAAATAACATATTGAGGTTATTTTTATATATATATAATTAATATTTTATATATTTAGGTATATGTTCGGTTTTTGGTTCGGGTCGGTTATTTTGGATATAAAAAATACTAGAAACTCATTGCGGTATCTAAGGGTTTCAGTTCGACTCCAGATTCAGGTATTTCGGTTCGGTTCCAATATCGGTTATTTTGTCCACGGCCTACACTGATCTATTATGCAATAGTCACTACGAACACATAAAACCTAACTATTAATTTCTATTTCTTGGCTAAAAACATGATTTTTCACTGATTTGTCGTGACAAATTATAACTTCGTTCTGTAAGGCTGAATTGCGTGGCTATTTTGACACGTTTATTAAAAATGTGTTTAAACGTGACTACTTTATCCAAATAGCCACGAATTTACTACATTTTCGTGCTATCCTAAAACACAGTTCTTAAACCCTAAACTCTATATATAAAGTATAGGTTACTATAATATAGTTAGAAATAAATTTAATCTTATTAAGCTACAAATCTATTTATAAATCAAATTGTAACTTCGAACTTGAAACTTAACCGCAAATTATAGTTCAACCTTTCTAAATCCTTACCCAAACCTCAAGTTCTAAATTTTAAACTTTATATCAAACACATAAGTAATCTAACACATAATCAATCTAAAATTAACTTTGTATTAAACCACAAATTCTAAATTTTATAAATTTTTATGAGACTCATAAGTAATCTAAAAACTATAACCAAATTTACAAAAATAACAAATAAATAACAATAAAATACAAAGATGTTGGGGTCACTAGATTGAAAGAGGCTCATGAAACTTCGGGATCTTGTGAAACCTCGTATTCTTTGCCATGTTAATTCTAGATTAAAGTGGCGTCCTTTTGGCATGATAACTGGACGGAATTGGGGTCACTGATTGATATTACGGGACCGTTGGGGCCGCAGGTTTCAGGCATTTCCATTGATTCGTCAGTTACAGAGGCAGTTTTAGCGGGTGCCTGGAGAGCTTCTCGAACCAGGAACCCGACCTTGAGACTGCTTCGTCAATCACTCCCTTTTCAGGTCCTTGATATTACTTCTTCAGAGGTGGATTATTATTTATGAAGGAATTGTGTTAACGACCCTCCCTCTGTTTTTTTTCAACTGCCAAAACGTGGAGTTCTTTAAACTTTTCACCACCTGTGGTGACTTGGCATAAAGCGGTTTGGCTTGGACAAAGAATTCCAAAGCATTCTTTATAGTGTGGCTTGTTCTTAAAGAGAGAATGATGACCAGAGACAGGTTAAGATCTTGGGGTGTTGTACTTCCTGAAGAGTGTCCTTCTTTGTGGTCATGCAACAGAGACGACTAAACATCTTTTCTTTGATTGTCATTTTTTAATGGCAGTGTGGAATGACTTATTATCTAAGCTTAGGCAGACATTTTCGACTTCTTTGGCAAAGATTGTTCCATGGCTGACCACAGTTACTGATGCGCTCTTGAATAGCGAACCGGACAAAACAGACATGCATTGCTTGATCATGGGAAGCAGTAATGATATATGTTCATTGTTTGACTCATATCTTCCAAACCACGAGGCCTATATGCATGAAATTACTTAGAAAATGTGTCCAACTCAATTATGGAGCTCCTCGAAGAAGAATCAGATAAAACGGAGCTCAGATGTGGGAGTTATGCCATTTACAAATCATGAGATATTCGGTTTCTCGCGAATTCAGACATGTGCGCATTCAATGAAGGGTCTTCCTTGACTAATCTTCCTCAAAATCGCCATCCTTGACCAGTTTTCATCAGATTCCACACCTTTGACTCATTTCTCATGTTTTATTCAAAGATTTCTTTTTCTATGCATTGTTTTTACACAAAGGTATTTATCATATTTTATCCTTTCATCTCCTTGTAGTCCTATATATAGGAGTTGAATTTATTCAATAAAATAAGTCAAAGTTGAGTTTATTTTGTTTCTTCTTTTCTCTGAGAGAGAGAGAGTTCTTTAGCTAGTTCATTGGTGTGAACCGGCTTGTTGACTTGGTGGTCAGCCAATTCATCTTTGTGTGTTGTTTGGTGGTTAGCTAACGCACTACATCCGTTCTTAGGTGATCAGCCTTAGATCGTGGGTATATTATGAGCCATTCCGCATCTTCTTGACGATCCCTTCAATCCATTTCAGTTCCAGAAGTGCCATTTGCCTTCTCAGATCATATCCAACACCCATCTAAAGTGATCTTTCCCGATTTAGGGTGTATCAAGTGGTATCAGAGCCACTTTGGCTGGTTTGTTTTTCTCTTCTCATCTTCCATTTTTAAATATTTCTTCTTCTTTCTATCTTAAATCCAAGCCACCTTCTTACCTAGGCCATATAAATAAAAAACAAAAAAAAAGATTTGTTTTTTGGCTAGGTGGTGGAAGAGTAATCATGCTGGCTGAAGAGAAATCCAGCCTTGGGGTGGTTAAAACGGATTTCACAAAAGTTCTCTTTTCTCTCTATTTATCTCTTACCATTGTTGATTTGGGTTTTGATTGCTGAATTTTGACTGTCTATCATCCTTTGAACCAGTGAAACGAACCTCTGAGTGATCGCCTAAAAATCGTGAGCTAAACACTTTGAGAGTGTGAGGAATTTTTATTTGCTAACTCTTTGTTAAGTGTTTTCAGGATGTTTGGACTTCTCAAGAAATCAAATCAGGCTTCAAAACCACAACAAGACGCTTTTATCCTTTTAAAACTGTGTTTGAAAAAGAGCAATTGATTTTTGATAAGAAACAATTTATTACTAATGAGTTTGATTTTGTGCAAAAACAAATGAACCAAAAGAAGAGGCAAAACAGATTCAATGATGATGAGAAGAGGTTCAAAAGTGGTGATCGTCCCTTCACCAAAGCTAAGAGTAACAGCTGTAATATGCTTGATCAGAACGAGCTTCAGACTTATGCCAGCTTGGAAAAGATGCTGCATAAGGCAATTTTTGCTATTCAACAACTCAAAAAGAAGAGAAATACTAACACTTATTATGCACCAAAACAACAATGTAAGTTTTCTGCTCTTTCAAATTCTGATTTGAAAACTAATGTGTCTTCTTTTGATAAAAGCAAAGCTGTGAAAACCACAAGCAAAGCTCATTCTATCAGGTGCTTCAAATGCCATATGATCGGTCATTATGCCAACAAATGCCAAAACCAGAAACCGTTGGTGACATTGGAGAGTGACAACGTTGAAACCGAGCCAGAAAAGAAAAAAATTTCAGTTCATTGCCAATTTTTTATGACTACACACATGAGCCAATGGTAGGTTTGAAATCTTGTGAACATAAGAACTTATATTTTTCTCAATCTGAATCAATTCCTGATGAATCTGTTTAAAATTAACCGTTTTAAAACTAGAGAATCCAAGTAGTTTTGAATAAATTTCTCAGTTTGAAAATGATTCTGAAAACGTTTTGAACAAGGATGAATTTTCTGGTCCTTTAAATGCTCTTGATATTGGTGCATATGATACTGGTCTTGGAAGCTTTGTATCAATGTATAAAGCGCCAGAAGAAGAACAAAACCGTGGTCATCAAGAAAACCAAGAAAGATCTTCTTCCATTCAAAAACCGAACCAAACTCAATGTGAACAATGTTCTGATTATGATTCCTTTGCTTATAACCCTTTTCCTTTTAATGTTCTAGATTTGAAGACAAATATTTTTGAAGAGGGAGGGAATGATGCGCCCTTGAGTAGCGAACCGGACAAAACAGACATGCATGGCTTGATCATGGGAAGCAGTAATGATATATGTCTATTGTTTGACTCATATCTTCCAAACCACGAGGCGTCTACACATGAAATTACTTGGATAATGTACCCAACTCAATTACGGAGCTCCTCGAAGAAAAATCAGATAAAACGGAGCTCAGATGTGGGAGTTATGCCATTTACAAATCAGGAGATATTCGGTTCTCGCGAATTCAGACATGTGCGCATTCAATGAAAGGTCTTCCTTGACCAATCTTCCTCAAAATCGCCATCCTTGACCAGTATTCATCAGATTCCACACCTTTGACTCATTTATCATGTTCTAGTCAAAGATTTATTTTTCTATGCATTGTTTTTACACAAAGATATGTATCATCTTTTATCCTTTCATCTCCTTGTAATCCTATATATAGGAACTGAATTTATTCAATAAAATAAGTCGAAGTTTGAGTTTATTTTGTTTCTTCTTTTCTCTGAGAGAGAGAGAGTTCTTTAGCTAGTTCATTGGTGTGAACCGGCTTGTTGATTTGGTGGTCAGCCAATTCATCTTTGTGTGTTGTTTGGTGGTTAGCCAACGCACTACATCCGTTCGGGAAATCGGCCAATTCCTACGTCAACAGAGGCCAACGGTCCCGATCAGTACATAAACACATCACCTGTGCGAAAAACATACATCAACTAGTATAATATTCAATTTTCATACATGAACTTACAAAATTTGGTTTTAACATACATTGACTTAATTTTCATTAGTCAAATGTTACAAAATATGAGTTGTCTTTATACCGATAACAAGAAATCGGTCATTTCCTACATCAACAGAGGCCATATTCGTGTCTGGGTCAGGTTCGGGTATTTAGGATAGAAAAAAAGACAAGAAATACCCAACTCGCATCAAATTTAGCCAAACTCCATCATATTTATCTAAATCTTTGAAAAATAACTAAATAAAACTCTTAATAATTAAAATAAAATACTTTTAAACTCTAAATCTTATAAGTAAAGCTTCATATTACTTAAAAATGTTACCGGGTTAATTGATAACTCATATTTGTAACGTTTGACTAACGGAAATTAGGTCAATGTATGTTAAAACCAAATTTTGAAAGTTCATGTATGGAAATTAAATTTTGTACTTGTTGATGTATGTTTTCGCACAGGTGACGTGTTTATGTACAGATCGGGACCTATAGCCTCTGTTGACGTAGGAATTGGCCGATTTCCCACATCCGTTCTTAGGTGGTCAGCCTTAGATCGTGGGTATATCAGGAGCCATTCTGCATCTCTTGACGATCCCTTCAATCCATTTTAGTTCCAGAAGTGCCATTTGCCTTCTCGGATCATATCCAACACCCAGCTAAAGTGATCCTTCCAATTTAGGGTTTATCAGTTACTATGCGTAAGAAGTATAAAGTTATCTTGAAGTTGATATTCCAAGTTTCAGTTTATTTTATATGGAAAAAAAGGAACTCCCGTCTACACTCTGGTTTACATAAGCCGGCGGCCTTGATTGTGAAAGATATACAACTCCAGGTGCGAGCAAGGCTTCTTGGCCTTGACAGTCCGGTTCCACATCACAGCGACAGTCAAATGAGACATACTTAACTGCATGGTTGACGAATTCTAAGATGGAGACAAAACTTCATATCCTCTGCTTCTTACACTTGTTTTACCTTTTATTTTAAATCACTTCTGTTTTAGCGATTAAATATGTAAAAAATTTCTTATGCTTGTAAATGCTTACCCTGATGGATTTATTTGGAAATGGTATCAAGTAAAAAAAAATTATTTAAAAAATACAAAGACGTTACAAATACTTTAGTGAGTAATAACAAGACCTTACAAAGAATTCACTAAAAACACGTCTTTAATTTGTTACACCAAAAAAAAACACGTCTTTAACTTGTATTTTGTGTTTTTAGAATAATAACAAAAAACATAGTATACTTTAGTGAATTCTTTTTTCCATTTGCTCCGTTAGGAATATGAGGATCATTTACCAAGATACATTTCAAAATGACTACTCCATCCAAAAACCAGAAAAACATCGTTAAAATATAACTTGTGCTTATAGTTTTCACCAGCTTTCAAGTAGGATAGTGTGACAAAAAGGAAGTCAAAATTATGGACATGCAGTTTATAACTTTCTCAAAATTATGGATATAACTTAATATCTAAGTTCTCACAAGAGCAGAGAAAAGAGTGGACTGCAACCAAAAAAATTCTGGTACCTACATGACATGTTGTCTCAGCGGAAAGGTCATGCGTCTCAAAGTGAATATGTCGTATACACTGAATCACCAACTTCCCACCAGAAACCCGACAGCCTTTATAGAAACACATATATGTTAAAACGGGGGTCTCAGACTCATTGAGAATCTAGTAAGAGACTACAACCCTTAGATGCAATCACATTGCTTCTCTATCATAACTAACACATTCATTATCATCCCAATTACATACACAAATCACAAGGAAACATCTTTCTATCATTTCTATCAGTATAACCACAAAAACTACAATAAAAGAGTTAGAGTAGTTATGTAAAGTGAAGCAACCCCTAATCATGTCTCCTAGATTCTTGTCTTTCTCTTGGGTTGAGAGATAAGACTTGATCTTTTCTGAAGAAAATGAAACCCAAAATTGAACACCGGTTCACATATCGACATGTACAATGTACATGTGTACATCAAATAATGAAAAATGAGCTCCAGAGAACCATTACAACAGAACATACCAGACGATATGAGAATCATCTCTCCTTGCACAAGTCTACTTAAACTGAACAAGACAAAGAACTCTTTCCTTGATCCAAAAAACTTCACTGGATAGAAATTATGCAGTTGTATGTGTTAAAGCATCAAACTTGCAAGCGTATAAACAGAATTGACTTTTACATAAAAGCTTGCGACTTTGCATTCAAGTACCGACAAAGAGGGCAATATAACACCAACAGTAACTTAATAACACAAAGTTCCACAAAATCAAATCTTTATCAATCTTAGTTGTTACTAAGGGGCATCTTTAGCATGCACTTACCCGAAAGTTTCAAAAAAATCACTACAAAATTGTCTCCAAACTTGAGATAAGATCCTAAATGAACCAACATCAAGCATAAATTTGCTTTGATTTACTCTTTTTCTTGCTCTTCCTTTCCTCAGCAGTCAGAACCAACATCAACCATAAATTGTGGCCTATGATGTAAGTAACTCTATTATTTTTAGGCTCTATTAAACATTAAAGTTAAATCATGTAAAAATGAAAAAAAAATTAGATATTAACTCAGAACATTCAAGTTGAGAAAAATAAAATGAAAAATGTAATGTGTTAAGTAAACTAACATAACATGGTCCATGTTGAACTTTTTTTTTCTTTTTCCATGGTGAACTTTCTTCTTCTGATGTAATGAACAAAATACAAATAATTATGGAGCTTCTGCAAAGTAGGATTTATTACAAGTTCACGAGTCAACAAGGCAAAATAAAGGTAACAAACAAACCAACTTACATATTTTTCTAATTGCAATGATAAATGTTTAAAGGGCATAATAACTCTTGAGACTAGATAGATCTACCTTCTTGGTATTTGTGTTGGTTAATTTCAAGTAAGCCTCAAAATCAAAAGGCTTATAGAGACGAGGGTGTTCATCATCTACTATCTCCTCAGGTGCATTTATGATCACTCCTTCTTTAGGAGGCGAGAACAGTCCAGCCACATACCGATCTTTCTTTCCAGTTATAACCACTCTGTGAAGCGGAGGAAACACCCCACCGTTCAAAAGTAGCTGCAAAATCCATATTTTATATAAGTTAATTTAATCACGTAACTCAAACATAAAAGGAAGAAACTTGAGACTCAAGTAAGGACAATACATGAAGAGAAGCTCCGGCCATAACAAGGAAAGAAGTGGCTTGAGATGGTCTAGCTTTAATCCACTCTTCACCATCTTTGGTTTTAATCTCCAAGCCATCTACTACATCGTTCTGACTAAGTATAGTGAGGAACTGTATCGATATGAGGTTGAAAACCTATAGTTTCCTCTGTGTTATCGTCAAGTCCTTTGTATTTGAGTATTTGAAGGTGGTTAATTGCTGAGTTAAGATGTTCATCGATGTATTTCTCGAGCCCGAAACTCTCCATGATCATTTTCCTCACCTTCACATTTAGTTCTATCATCGTCTCGTCAAGTCCTTTGTTTTGTTCTCAAAAAAGATTTAAATGTTAGTATTTAAAGTTGTACTTGTTCCAGCTTTTGAAAAGTTCTCATACACTTAAAGAAAATATTTTTTTTAACTCAATTTATGTATATAAAATCAAAGTTCTCATACACTTCAACAAGAAAAAAAATTATCATCCCTAGGGTACCTTTCGTATTATTTTAAAAAAACTTAGTGTTACTAATTACTAGATTTTCTTTTTAGTTTATGATAGGGATAAGTTTAATCCTAAATCTAGATGTAGTACTTAGAGTCAATTCATCTTAAGTTAATTTCAATCACCAAGAATACAAGTTATTAAGCTTAATCTAAGCAATCAAAACTTAGTTGAGTGATTAATTTCTAGAGACAAAAACAAACAAAACAATAACTAAGAACTTGATTCAATTTAAAATATAGAATCCATAGAGTTACGATATTGAGCTCAAGTGGTTAAGATCCAAGTCAAGGTGACAAGATTAACAATCAATAGTTTCCTTAAGTCTAGAACACCAATAAAGATCAATTCTTTCTTAAAATAAAGATCTCTTTGCAATCATGAGCTAAACATCAATTCTAATTGGTTCAGTTCATTCAAGCAAGCATTATGAGCAAGTCTATTGACTATCTAGCAATCCTAACATCAAATCTCTTTGGTTATTCAAGCTAGAGCATACTTAAATTGATTCAGACATTTTATCAAACACTTATGGTGCATAAAATGCCTATAGTTTTAGCTTAGTGTGATCAGGACTAATCTAGTATTAAGAACACTCAAATAGCAAGGAAACAAGTAAATTTAACACTAAACACTTTAACTCTTCACTTAACCACCCTAATCATCCTAACCCATAGATCCAATAGGAGTCTAGTCACTAATGTTCATGAAAACCCTTAAAACCATGGTTGATTCAAGGTTAGACATGATTAGAAAGCAATATCTAATCTTTAAACACAAGAAATAAGATTGAAATAGATTGAAGTCTCAAACTTTCACCAAAGTAGTCTTGTGATTAGATAGAAAACAAGATAAGATCCTAAAATTAGGTCTCAAAAGTATTTATACCATTTTCTAAAACTAATAGGCTCAATTAACAAACCTAGTAGGGCCCATCAAATGACATAAAATCTCCCATTAAGAGCTCCAGAGCGGGTGTGGTAGGTCGCTACGGCCACCCGCTCCAGAGTAGAGCGACCTGTTTCACCCGCTACGTGTGGTCGCTCCAGCCGATACCCAGATCCGTCCCAAGATGCAAGCGGCTACACGTACCCGCATTGTCTGCCCGCTCCACACCCACAGCGGGTGACTCTGGTCGCTGCAGGGGGTCGCTCCGTATGCTTGCATCAGTCACTCGAGTTCCAAGCGGTAGTGTCCACCCACTCTAGCCACCCGCTCCAGATAGGGTCAAGATTCTCACACGCCGAGCGGGTGCCCTGGGTCGCTACTGTTGGTCGCTCCACTTCTCACTGTTCAGAGCAGGTTGCATGGGTCGCTCCATATGCCCGCTTTGATCCCCCTTTCGTGTCCAAGCATCATTTTCCACATCTTTTTGAACCTGAATGGCTCCAAACACCTCCAAAGCATACTCCACACTTAATAAGAATTTATACATGCGAATGGAACCTAAAAATCCCTAAATGCTAGCTTAAATTATCAAGATGTACAAAAATGAGAGCTTAAACCGAACTAAATGCACATGATATCAACTCTCCCCAACTTGTCCTTTACTTGTCCACAAGTGAACTTTCGAGTGCAAGGGAGGAAAAGAATAACAGAAAGGGAGATCAAACCAAAAGATACTCTTCAAAACCATCAATGTGACATCCTTACAAAATATTACTAAGTAGCAAAAGCAGCCTCCAAAAAACTCTAACTTCTCTAGGTCTATTTCAACTCCTTAATCTTTACACTTACCACCAAGACTCCACAAGCAAATCAATCAACCAACCCTCACATTCATTGGTACCAACATATAAGGTGAATTATTGCAAATGGGGACTTGATCTTAGTCATTTGGTTTGGTGAATAAAAATGGTCTAATGTGAAAGAATAGAAGGTTTTTAATACATCTTTTTAAAATGGTAACCACTCAAGAACAAGAACTTGATCAATATGCAAAATTATCTAAGACCATGAGCAATTCACGCATACATAGACGGGTTCTCATCAAACTACTTTTGTCCTAGGTGATTCCAAGTTCTACCCTTCTTCTTCATCCCAATGTCTAAAGATAATACTCATTTCACCACTCACCCAATGAACACTCTTTTCTTTTTCTTTGTCTCAACCAACTAGGAACTTTTCATCTTTGATAACACTTAGTAGTAGCTCTTCTTTTCCCCACTCTCTTATTGTTTCTTTCTTTTCTTTTTCTTTTCTTTTATTTTGGGGTATCTATTTAAAAAACCTAGAGTTTTTCTTCTCTTATTTTCTTCTGTCCCTAGAGGTTTCTCTTTTTATGACACTCTTTTTGTTCATCTCTTTTCCCAAACCCAAGATCTTAAACTCAAAAGCACACAAACCCAACCACCATCCTAATCACTAGCTCAAATGAGGTCCTAATGCTAGTAAAAGATGAGAACAAACTTATGTCGCTCCCAATACTCTCAAGATTTTACACATGACAAGTTATTAATAAGAGCCTCACACAAGCAAATCAATGGTGGTTTCAAAGAATGGTAAGGGTTCATGGGTGTGGGATGCCACCATTTGGGTTAGCAATAGGATAATGAATGGAATAAGGTAACCCAAATGTGTATGAGATCTATGACCAAGTATGCAAAGGCCCATGTGCAAGAGGATTTAGATTCATTAAACTTTAATTCATTTGGAGTTAGTTTCAAGGATAAACGAGTTTCGTCAATCCAGCAAGTTTCAAGAGGAGTTTTCAAGGTTTGAAGTGTGCATGTCTTTAAGAAATGCTCATGCTACTTACCAATATTGAGAAGGGTGTCACATTGAGTTTTTTGGATGAGTTCTTTCCTAGGTTATCTCCCAGTGCATGTAGACGAGCATTGGGAGATAACCTAGGAAAGAACTCATACAAAAAACTCAATGTGACACCCTTCTCAATATTGGTAAGTAGTCTGAGCATTTTCTTAAAGACTTGCACACTTTGAGCCTTGAAAACTCTTCTTAAAACTTGTTGGATTGATGAAACTCACTTATCCTTGAAATCAACTCCAAAAAATTAAAGTTTAATGAATCTAAATCCTCTTGCACATGGGCATTTGCATACTTTGTCATGGATCTCATACATATTTGGGTTACCTTATTCCATTTATTATCCTATTGATAACCCAAATGGCACCCCACACCCATGAACCCTTACCATTCTTTGAAACCACCATTGATTTGTTTGTGTGAGGCCTCTTATTGATAGCTTGTCATGTGCAAAATCTTGAGAGTATTGGGAGCGACATAGGTTTGTTCTCATCTTTTGCTAGCATTAGGACCTCATTTGAGCTAGCGATTAGGATGGTGGTTGGGTTTGTGTGCTTTTGAGTTTAAGATCTTAGGTTTGGGAAAAGAGATGAACAAAAAGAGTGTCATAAAAGAGAAACCTCTAGGGACAGAAGAAAATAAGAGAAGAAAAGCTCTAGGTTTATGAAATAGATACCCCAAAATAAATAAAAAAAGAAAAAAAAAAGAAAGAAACAATAAGAGAGTGGGGAAAAGAAGAGCTACTACTAAGTGTTATCGAAGATGAAAAGTCCCTAGTTGGTTGAGACAAAGAGAAAAAAAAGAGTGTTCATTAGGTGAGTGGTGAAATGAATGTTATATTTGGGAATTGAGATGAATAAGAAGGGTAGAACTTGGAATCACCTAGGACAAGGGTAGTTTGATGAGAACATGTCTATGTATGCGTGAATTGCTCTTGGTCTTAGATTAATTTTGCATATTGATCAAGTTCATGTTCTTGAGTGGTTACCACTTTAAAAAGATGTATGAGAAACCTTCTCTTCTTTCATATTAGACAATTTTCATTCACCAAACCAAATGACTGAGATCAAGTCCCTATTTGCAAGAATTCACCTTATATGTTGGTACCAAGGAATGTGAGGGTTGGTTGATTGATTTGCTTGTGGAGTCTTGGTGGTAAGTTTTGGCGTTGTTGCCGAGGATGATAATGTTGTGATAGTGGATGAGAAGGTTAATGAGGAGATTTTGGAGAAAATAGTTGAAGCCAAGGGGAAATGAAAGGTTGGAGAGGAAAAGAAGAAAGTAGACAAGACTGCAGTTTCTTCTTCTTCAAACAGAGCTTCATTCACTTCTCCTCCTTATGAACCCAAGTTTTCATTTCCTGGAAGATTCAAAAAGCAATTGTTGGAAAAGTACAAAGCTCTTTTTGACAAGCAAATGAGTGAAATCTAGATCACTATGCTCATCATTGATGCTTTCATGTTTGTTCCTCAGTATAGTAAGTTCCTCAAGGATGTTGTGACTCAAAAGAAAAAAGAATGGAAGGGATGGTGGTCCTCACACATGAATGTAGTGCAATCATTCAGAGATTGACTGTCCCAAAGAGGCTAGAAGATCCAGGCAGTTTCACACTGCCATGTTCCATTGGACCTTTGAAGTTTGAGAGGTGCTTATGTGACTTGGGAGCTAGTGTGAGTTTGATGCCTCTGTCAGTTGCTAAGAAGATTGGTTTCACTCAGTACATGAAGTGTAGGATCTCCCTAGTATTAGCTGATCGCTCGGTGAAACTTTCTATAGGTATCTTGGAAGATCTTCTAGTGATGGTGGGAAATTGTGAGATTCCAATAGATTTTGTGGTGCTTGAAATGGATAAAGAGCCTAAAGACCCTTTAATCTTCGGAAGACCTTCATCAATAGGCACTACATATTCAACTCTCAGTCTTAACAAGTGATCAGCTACACCATTTTCAACACTTGGCTTGTCTTTAATCTCTAGATCAAACTCTTGAGCAATATGATCCATTTAAACAGCCTAGAATGTTTTTATGGATGACTTCTCTGTGTATGTATCTTCTTTTGCTACGTGTTTGTCAAATTTGTGTAGGGTCCTACAACGTTGTGAGGAGACAAACTTTGTAATAAATTGAGAAAAATGTCACTTCATGGTCAAGGAAGGGATTGTGCATCGGCACAAGATTTCAGAAAAGAGTATTGGAGTAGACAAGGCAAAAATCGACGTGATGGTTGGTTTGGCTCCACCAAATACTGTCAAAGACATAAGGAGTTTCTTGGGTCATGCCGGTTTCAATCGAGGATTCATCAAGGACTTTTTCAAGATTGCAAGACCATTGACCAAATTGTTGTACAAGGAAGCAGTTTTTGAGTTTGATGAGGAGTGTCTAAGCGCGTTCGAGAAGCTGAAAACGAATTGATTAGCGCTCCAATAGTCCAACCACTTGACTGGGACATTCCATTTGAGATCATGTGCGACACAAGTGACTATGCCAGTGAGAGCAGTTTGGGTCAAAAGAAAGACAAGAAGAGTCATATGATCTACCGATGCTAGTCGAACCTTGGATGATGCTCAAACAAGATATGCCACAACAGAGAAGAAGACTCTTGCAATAGTGTTCTCCTTTGAAAAGTTTAGGAGTTACATAGTTAGCTCTAAGGTTGTTGTCTACACTGAACATGGCGCTTTGAAACACCTGCTGGCCAAGAAAGACGCTAAGCCTAGGCTGTTGAGAAGGATCTTATTGCTCCAAGAGTTTGAACTAGAGATTAAAGACAAGTCGGGTGTTGAAAATGGTGTAGCTGATCACTTGTTAAGACTGAGAGTTGAATGTGGAGTGCCTATTGATGAAGGTCTTCCGAAGATTAAAGGATCTTTAGGCTCTTCATTCATTTCAAGCACCACAAAATCTGTTGGAATCTCACAATTTCCCACCATCACTGGACGATCATATAGGAAGTTTCACCGAGCGATCAGCTAATACTAGGGAGATCCTACACTTCTTGGACTGAGTGAAACCAAGCTTCTTAGAAACTGACAGAGGCATCAAACTCACACTAGCTCCCAAGTCACACAAGCACCTCTCAAACTTCAAAGGTCCAATGAAACATGGCAGCTGTGAAACTGTCTGGATCTTCTAGCTTCCTTGGGATAATCAATCTCTGAATGACTGCACTACATTCATGTGTAAGGACCATTATCCCTTCCATTTCCTTTTTCTTTTGAGTCACAACATCCTTGAGGAACTTATTATACTAAGGGACAAGCATGAAAGCATTATGATGTGCATAGTGATCTGGACTTTACTCATTTGCTTGTCAAAAGAGCTTTGTACTTTTCCAATAATTGCTTCTTGAATCTCCCAGGAAATGGAAGCTTGGGTTCATAAGAAGGAGGAGTGAATGAAGCTCTATTTGAAGAAGAAGAAACTGCAGTCTTGTCTACTTTCTTCTTTTCCTCTCCAACCTTTCCTTTTCCCTTGGCCTCAATTATCTTCTCCAAAATCTCCTCATTAACCTTCTCATCCATTATCACAACATCATCATCAAGGTTGATGGCCACCTCCCCATCTTGCTTCTCATTATCTTTAATGAGAACTCTTGTAAGAAGCTCTCTACCACTCCTAAGGGTAATGAAATTTAATGTCTCCTTGAGGTTTTGCTCAGATTTTCCAAGAAGTGATCCCATAGGCCTTTTAGAGTTGGAACTCATTGTAGCAAACTGATTCTCCAAGACTTTGAACTTGTTGTTGAGCTCATTATAGCTTCCGTCAATCTTAGTATGGATGTGTTTCACTTCATCTCCAATGGTTTTCTCATTGCGTGCTTGAAATTCCAAAGTTGTTTAAACATAGACTCTATGCTTAGATCTCTTGGCTGAGTTTGGGAGGAACTGTCCTAAGCTTGAGTAGGCTGATTTTTTTGGAGGATAAATCGGGAGGGTAGGGTTGTTTGGGTGGGTATCCGCCTTTGATGTTTATTATATTAGAATTTTTGCTGGTAGTTGGTTGGGTATTGAGGCTTGTTTGAATATGGGTTTTGGTATTGGAATTTGGGTTCTTTCCTATACCGTTGGCCATTAGCATTGATGAAACATAGCTCATGTTGTCTTTCCAATCCATCTACTTCATTGACCTCAAAATCATCTTCTTGGTTGTTCTTTCAAACAAAGTTCACTTTCTCTTGGTTTGTTCTATCTAGAAGAAGCATGTCAAGCTTTTTTGTAGAGACTTCAGTTCTTTCCTTGTATTAGAGTCCTCACCACCACTACCTCGGTTTTGTCTATCACAATCTTCATTATAAACCGAGTCACTTTGAGTCATATTCTCCATAAGCTCCCTTCCATCTTGAGCAGTTCTGCCTAAGAAGAAGTCATTGCTGGTTGTGTCCAACATACTACGATATTTAGGCGATGCTTCCCTGTAGAAGGTGCCTAAGAGGCTCTCGTTAGTGAAACCATGATGTGGGCATTGAGATAGAAATCCCTTGAACCTTTCCCAAGCTTCCCCAAATCCTTCCAAGTTCTTTTGTTGGAATCATGAGATTACATTTCTTAGCTTGGATGTTCTTGATATGGAGAAGAATTTGTTGAGAAAAGCCTTCTTGCAATCATCCCATGTCTCAATAGATGATATTGGTAGACTCTTCTCCTAGGTCTGAGCTTTATCTCCCAAAAAGAAAGGGAATACTCTCAGCTTAAAGGCATCTTCTGAAATGCCATTGATCTTCACTGTACTATACAACTTGTCAAAGTTGTCCAAATTATCCAAAAGATCTTCCAAAGCTAGCCCATGATATTTGTTGCTCTGGATCATGTTGATCAAGCTGGATTTTATCTCAAAGTTATTGTTCTCCACATCAGGAGGTCGAATACCCGCCCTATTCCCATGGATGTTGGGCTGGTCATATGTTCTAATCGCCCGAGCTTGGCATGAGGGATGTTGTGGCCGAAGGTTTGCAGCTCTTTGACCATTTCTATCTTGAGCTCCCCCATGTGGAACTCCTTGTGGGTGTTGTCCATGGTTGTCAGCTCCATAGACATCATCTTGAAGAGGGTTATCCTGATGTCCATCCATCTCTAACCCTAATATGTCCAAATGAGCCAGTCGCTCTTCTCTTTTCTTTCTTGCTAATTCTCTTTCTAAAGCTCTGATGTTGTCTACTCTTGGAACAAGATCTGTTGGTCATCTGCTCCTCAAGTTCATACACATATGATTCAAAGAGTAATGAAAAAAGTATTAGTAAATAAGTAAAAGAAAATAAGACTTAGGCTCAAGCAATGACCAAATGTCAATGTTAAAATCAAACTTAGAAATGGCAACGGCACCAAAACTTGATAGGGATAAGTTTAATCTAAGTCTAGATTTAGTACTTAAGAGTCAATTCATCCTAAGTGGATTTCAATCACCAAGAATAAAAGTCATTAAACTTAATCTAAGCAATCAAAATTTAGTTGAGTGATTAATTTCTAGAGGCAAGAACAAACAAAGCAATAACTAAGAACTTGATTCAATCTAAAAAATAGGATCCTTGGGATTAGGATATTGAGTTCAAGTGGTTAAGATCCAAGGCAAGGTGGCAAGATTAGCAATCAATAGTTTTTTGAAGTCTAGAACACCAGTAAAGATCAATTCTTTCTCAAGATAAAGACTCATTTGCAATCATGAGCTAAACATCAATTCTCATTGGTTCAATTCATTCAAGCAAGCATTATAAGCAAGTCTATTGACTATCTAGCAATCTTAACATCAAATCTCTTTGGTTATTCAAGCTAGAGCATACTTAAGTTGGTTCAGACATTTTATCAAACACTTATGGTGCATAAAATGCATATAGTTCTAACTTAGTGTGATCAGGACTAATCTAACATTAAAAACACTCAAATAGCAAGAAAACAAGTAAATCTAACACTAAACACCTTAACTCTTCACTTAACCACCCTAATCATCCTAACTCATAGATCCAATAGGAGTCTACTCACTAATGTTCATGAAACCCTTAAAACTATGGTTGATTCAAGGTTAGACATGATTAGAAAGCAATATCCAATATTTAAACACAAGAAATAAGATTGAAATAGATTAAAGTCTCAAACTTTCACCAAAGTAATCTTGTGATTAGATAGAAAACAAGAAGATCCTAAAATTAAGTCTCAAAAGTATTTATACCATTTTCTAAAACTAATAGGCTCAATTAACAAATCTAACAGGGCCCATCAAATCACATAAAAAAATTGCCCATTAAGAGCTCCAGAGCGGTTGTGGTAGGTCGCTACGGCCACCCGCTCCATAGTAGAGCGACCTGCTTCACCTGCTACGTGTGGTCGCTCCAACCGATACCCAGATCTGTCCCAACATACGATCGGCTACACGTACCCGCTCTGTCTGCCCGCTCCACACCCACAGCGGGTGACTCTGGTCGCTGCAAAGGGTCGCTCTGTATGCTTGCATCAGTCACTCGAGTGCCGAGCGTCGTGTCCACCCGCTCTAGCCACCCGCTCCAAATAGGGTCGAGATTTCTCACACGCCGAGCGGGTGCCCTGGGTCTCTACTGTTGGTCGCTCCACATCTCACTGTTCAGAGCGGGCAGAGCCGGCCCTTGGACCAAGCCAAGAAAGCAGTCGCTTGCAGCATTTTATTATAAAGATATTTCCAGCCACAATTTTTTAAAAAAAATCTTTAGTCGAGTGGTAAAATCTAAAAGTTATAGTCTTTCTTTATTTAACCAGGGTTCGAAACTTCACAAAAGTAACTTTTTTTTTTAATTTGCTTCTAACCATAGATTTCTTAGAGCTGGCTCTGAGAGCGGGTGGCATGGGTCGCTCCATATGCCCGCTCTGATCCCGCTTCCGTGTCCAAGCATCATTTTCCACATCTTTTTGAATCTGGATGACTCCAAACACCTCCAAAGCATACTCCAACACCTAATAAGAACTTATGCATGCAAATGGAACCTAAAAATGCCTAAATGCTAGCCTAAATGATCAAGATGTACAAAAATGAGAGCTTAAACCGAACTAAATGCACATGATATTAGTTTCAGACAAAGCAAAAACTTAACTTTATATCAGTGTAAGTAATTTCGTAAAAAATATACTTAAATTAAAAGCAAATACTATACAAACAGCATTCATGTTTTTTTGTAAGAAACTAAACCTTCAATTGAAAAAAAGTCAAATACTATTCTAAGAGCTACAAACATTCATGGCCAAAACTTTCGTAAGTGAAATGAGCATAGTAAGATGGGAACCTGAAAGTGATGTTGCCTTGAGGCCAAAGCTTGTGAGTCAAGTCATCGACAACCTCAGGACTATCTACACCCATAGAACCCCAAACCTTCATATAAAGGCATATTAGGAATGGTCAAGTATCCTTTGTAAATGATTTTGTCTAACTTGGTTCTCATTTTCTTCTCCAGAGGCAAATCAAAAACCTCCTCTGTGGCCTTGAAAATAGCCTTCTTTAGCTCCATCGAAGCTCCATCGAACGAGGCCTCGAAACATCCGTAGTCTTCTAGGGCTTTTCGGACTTGAGCTCTCACTGAGTCCCACTCCGGAGTTTCTGGTTTGAGATCTCGACTAGAGAAGCCAATAACCGGGACAGAAAGTGGAGATTGGGTTTTGGAAGTCGTCATTGTTAATTTAATGAATTAATAATACCGTATATGTTTGCATTATGTGAAGATTTTGAAGAGCGCCCCTTCGTTTAAAATAATAATGGTTTTGACGCCTTGTTGAATAATTAAAGTGTCTACCCTACTATCTTTACTTATATAAAAAGGACTCCCATCATGTGCGTATTAACAATGGCTACCTAATCAATGGAGTACAGTCCCATTGTAGTTCACATGTCATGAGTTACGGGTCCTGCTAAATTGATTGTCCTTGTAAAGACAAACACAAAGAGATCAATCATAAAAACTATACCATATAAAGCACTAGGACCATATTCTTCTTCTTTTACGTGCGAATATCAGTGACCTACCAATTTAATTTACGAATGCTAAAGAAAAAAAAATCATTTCTCTTTCTTTTTTTTGGATCTTTATATTGAGTGGATTAGGTGTGAAGTCTTTTGAAATCCCTGCAGAAAAAGACACAAGACATTTTTTTATTTATCATCATTAGTACCATCCAATTTTAAAAGATGAATTATTTATAATTATAAAAAGAAAAATGCAGTGTTAACAATCAGTCATAGAAAGATGGAAGAAAATAGGTGCATCTGGATGTAAGTTCACATAATATCATCCTCAATGGCTTTGCTAGAGAAGGTGTGCCAAAGCTGGCTATAGAAATGTTTGGAAACTATGAAGCAATCTAGATAAGGTATCACTTATAAATTATAACTAGATTTAAACCGATATTGTTTTCAATTTTATTACATAAATTAAATTAATAGTAATGTAACTAATTTATTATTAAATTTCAATTGTATATAATGTAACTAAAATATGGGTGATTTTTTTTTTGTTACAGTGGTTTTGAACCTATCTTGATCACTGAGTAGTTTGCATAGTCTATCTTAAAAAAAATTATATGTTCAACTATTCTTATATTTTTATAAAATATTTTTATTTTGAATAAAATATGAGATCTCAAAATATTATGTATTCATTTAGATTCAAAACATTTACAGATATGATTACAATATATATATATATACCTAAGATTATGTAAAGAAAATACATATATATATATATTATATATATATATATATATATTCAATAAATGTATTTATTATTTAAAAATAAAACAGTTACCAAAATTGTATTTAAGATCATTGTCACAACATCTACCTATGAGGATGTAGGGGAATAACATCATTTCCAATTTCCTTTAAATATTATATTTTTATTTTATTAAGTATAATATTTTCTTATAATCAGATATATTTATATAATTTATATTGATATTAGTATATAAGTGAATTGTTTACTAAGTAGAAGTAATATTGTTTTCGAAATACATTGTGGTTGGTCTCGAATTAGTGACTAACTGGATCTTGAATTGGCATGATTAAACATATTTAAGATAAATTATATGTATAAATAAATATGTTATATCATGAAATCTAAAGAATTTAAATGAACCCATGTTTGAAGTCCAAAATGAAAATATAATACATGAAATCTAAAATATTATATAATTAATAAATTATATATATATATCTTCATTTTATTTGAAATAAAAAATGAGTATGAAAAATCTAAAAAATATTTTTAAATATGTAGTTTCAAATATTTAACTTAAATTGTAACTATCAGTAAAATATAATTAAATATTTTATAAGACTGTTAAGTTTTTGCTTTTAAATTAATCCAAATTAATTTAATTGCTAATCATATTTTGATGATAATTTAAATTTAAATTAATTAATTACAAAATTAAAATTAAAAAAGATTTTGAAAAGATTTGAAAAGATTTTGTTAAAATTTTAAGGAAAGTTGTTAATTTGTATTTTACATAAAATATTAAGATATGAAAAAATATTATAATTAAATTATGTATATTTTGATAAATTTTTAAGGATGATCCAACTAAAAATCACATATTAAAAATTCATAGGACTCTAGTTAAATAGATTAGATATTGAATTAAAGTACCGACAAAGAGGGCAATATGACACTACCAAACCAACAGTGACTTAATAACACAAAGTTCCACAAAATCAAATCTTTACCAATCTTAATTGTCACTAAGGGGCATCTTTAGCATGCACTTACCCGAAAGTTTCAAAAATCACTACAAAATTGTCTCCAAACTTGAGATAAGATCCTAAATGAACCAACATCAAGCATAAATTTGCTTTGATTTACTCTTTTTCTTGCTCTTCCTTTCCTCAGCAGTCAGAACCAACATCAACCATAAATTGTGGCCTATGATGTAAGTAACTCTATTATTTTTAGGCTCTATTAAACATTAAAGTTAAATGATGTAAAAATGAAAAAAAATTAGATATTAACTCAGAACATTCAAGTTGAGAAAAATAAAATAAAAATGAAAAATGTCATGTGTTAAGTAAACTAACATAACATGGTCCATGCTGAACTTTTTTTTCTTTTTTCATGGTGAACTTTCTTCTTCTGATGTAATGAACAAAATACAAATAATTATGGAGCTTCTGCAAAGTAGGATTTATTACAAGTTCACGAGTCAACAAGACAAAATAAAGGTAACAAACAAACCAACTCACATATTTTTCTAATTGCAGTGATAAATGTTTAAAGGGCATAATAACTCTTGAGACTAGATAGATCTACCTTCTTGGTATTTGTGTTGGTTAATTTCAAGTAAGCCTCAAATCAAAAGGCTTATAGAGACGAGGATGTTCATCATCTACTATCTCCTCAGGTGCATTTATGATCACTCCTTCTTTAGGAGGCGAGAACAGTCCAGCCACATACCGATCTTTCTTTCCAGTCATAACCACTCTGTGAAGCGGAGGAAACACCCCACCGTTCAAAGTAACTGCAAAATCCATATTTTATATAAGTTAATTTAATCACGTAACTCAAACATAAAAAGGAAGAAACTTGAGACTCAAGTAAGGATAATACATGAAGAGAAGCTCCGGCCATAACAAGGAAAGAAGTGGCTTGAGATGGTCTAGCTTTAATCCACTCTTCACCATCTTTGTTTTTAATCTCCAAGCCATCTACTACAATCGTTCTGACTAAGTATAGTGAGGAACTGTCTATCGATATGAGGTTGAAAACCTATAGTTTCCTCTGTGTTATCGTCAAGTCCTTTGTATTTGAGTATTTGAAGGTGGTTCATTGCTGAGTTAAGATGTTCATCGATGTATTTCTCGAGCCCAAAACTCTCCATGATCATTTTCCTCACCTTCACATTTAGTTCTATCATCTTCTCTGCAAACGTCTGGACATTCTTGCTGAAGATTTATCGCAAGGTTTTAATTAGTGCTTTTAATTGCTACTTCTGTTATCAAACTACTATGATATATAGTACAAACTGATAAAACAAAGGAAAATTTCATTTCTACCATAATTTTGATACCATTTTGCAAATTTAGCTTTAATGAATGAATATTTTCAAAATTAACTTTAATTTTTTGATAAAAATAGACTTAAATAATTTTTCAAAATATTGTTTAGAAACTTAAAATAACCATTAAAGTGTAAACCTAATTGTAACTCTCTCTCTTTTATTATAAGTGTCACTTTAGATTTTTACACACGGATTAAGAAAACAATTAATTTACATATTTTCTATATAAAACACAATTACCTATACACCTATCCATATTTTAACTAGTAGAAAAATAATCTGCAACATAAAATTAATAAATTTTACATGGAAAGTCGAAGACGACACTTATTTTTTAACAAAATTTTTTTCTAAAACGACACTTAATATGAAATGGAGGGAGTAATATATTTTTGATAGTGTATATTTTATAAAGTGATACTTTAACATATACTATTTTAAGAACTACAACACTTCATGGCCAAAACTTTGGGAAGTGAACCTGAAAGTGATGCTTGCCTTGAGGCCAAAGCTTGTGAGTCAAGTCATCGACAACCTCAGGACTATCTACACCGTAGAACCCCAAACCTTCCATATAAAGGCATAGTAGGAATCGTCAAATATCCCTTTGTAAATGATTTTGTCTGACTTGGTTCTCATTTTCGTCTCCAGAGCGCAAATCAAAAACCTCTTCCCGTGCCCTGAAAATAGCCTTCTTTAGCTCCACCGAAGCTCCATCGAACGAGGGCCTCGAAACATCCGTAACTCTTCTAGGGCTTTCGGACTGGGATCTCACTGAGTCCCACTCAGGAAGTTTCCGGTTTGAGATCTCGACTAGAGAAGCCAATAACCGGGACAGAAAGTGGGGATTGGGTTTGAAGTCGTCATTGTTTATTTAATTAATTAATAATATTTGCACTATGTGAAGATTTTGAGAGCGCCCTTCGTTTAAAATAATAATATTATAGGTTTTGTCGCCTTGTTTGAATATTTAAAGTTAGGGGTTTGGATTTGTTATTCATTTCGATTCGATCACGTAAAAATCCAGATATCCGTAAGTCGTCGAAGCAAAGCAAATAATAAAAGTTAATATCCGTTATGGAACAAAGCAAACCACAAATACTTAAAAAATTTAGACCCGAATATCCGATTCGATCCGACGTTATACAAATAGATGTATATCTACAAATAAGTATAGATTTATAATTTACAAAATTATTATTTTTAACATAAAATTTTATTAACTTTATTTAGAATTTTTTTTATAAAATCTTTATAAAAGACAATTTTCAAAACAAAAAGTGTGTTTATAAGAAAAATTTGATTAATTTTAGAAATTTATGGAACATATAGTTCTATTAATTTTTATTATTCATTTGATATTATGTAAAAATATTTTTTTAAAACAAATTGTATATATATTTTTAAAATTATTTGTATTAAACAAAGTAGATGAGATATCCGTAAATATCCGTAAATATTCACAAATATCCAAAAAATCTGGATATTCGGGAGCCGAATATCTGTATTTCTCCAAAGCAAAGCAAATCAGAAATCAAATATTCGTAAGATACGAAACAAATCACAAATACTGAAAATTACGGGGTTATTGGATGTGTCTACATTACTATCTTTACGTATATAAACATGACTCCCCATGGTGCGTGTTAAAATGTGCCTACCTAATCAATGAGGATCAGTCCCATTTGTAGTTCACATGTCATGAATCACTGGTCCTGCTAATTGATTGTCCAAGTAAACACAAACAACACGAATGCTTAAAGAAAAAAAAAAATCATTTCTCTTTATTGGACACTACCAATTTACGTGCATTTTCTTTTCTTTTACGTGCGAATATCAGTGACCTACAATTTGCGAATGCTAAGAGAAAAAATCATTTCTCTTTCTTTTTTGTTCTTTGGATCTTTATATTGAGTGGATTTGGTGTGAAGTCTTCTGAAATTACTGCAGAAAAATCCACAAGACAGTTTTTTATAGTTTCTCATCAATTAGTACCATCCAATTTCAAAAGATGAATAATTTATAATTATAAAAGAAAAATGCAGTCTTAACAATCAGCTCGTACCTGACCGGGTGATTGTGGTCGAGTGGTAAGGAGGTGGGACTGAGACGCTAACACGTTTTTAGGTTGGATTTACCTGCTGCACGAAACTAAGTCACAATTATTTGGTCATCTTACACTGATATTGACTCATGCTTTAGGGCTCATTTGAATACCCGAGAGAGGGTTGATCCGTGAGCTGCACCTCCCCTTGGGGATTAGTCTGGTCTCTCCATGGGCCTGGAATACCCCAAGGTTAATTAAAAAAAAAACAATCAGTCATACCACCATAAACTATCGGGCCGGTTTCGTTCTCTCTATGGTTGGGTTTGAGTCTCGTCTAGGGTGTTTAGTCGTTGGTTTTTTAAATTGTTTTGTTTGTGTTCTTGTAATATTTGCATGTTTGTTTCTGGGATTGTATCTTTGCAATCTCTAGCATATGACTCCGGGGTTGTACCTTTAAACCGTCTGCTTTAGTTTTTGGTGTCGTTCGTTAGTACAGTTAGCTTTGTTGCAACATGCCTTTTGGCTATCAGTTTAGAATCAATATAACAGCATATGACAAAAAAAAAAACAATCAGTCATACCACTCAACCACAACGCTACAACGTGCATGTGAGTTAGATTTAGACCTCAAAGTGTTTCCCTTTTCATATTCTTATATATATATATATAGATATATATATATACTTTTCAAAACTACAAAAAAAATTAATAAGAACATAATCAAACTAAGTTAACTAAACTAAAAGAAAATTAACAAAAAATATTGTTAATATTGTCTCTTGAAAACTAACGATGTAACTAAATCCTATATAAAACTGAAATAAAAACTTTTAAAAAGCTATAAAAAATTAATTATACAATCAAATTAAAGTTAACTAAACTAAATAGAAAATAAAAAAAAACAACATCGTTAGTAAAGTTAATAATGTCTTTAGTTTTAAGGTTTTAGTATATTGGATATTGTTATTATGTGTAATTCATATAATAACAAAAACATATTGTTTTTTTTGTTCGGGTTGAAAAAATCTTAAAGCAAACTATTTGATGATAAACTTTGGTTCGGTTTGAATTGATTTTGGTTCGGTTTGACTTGGTTCGGTTCGACTCGATTCGGTTTCAAGATTTTTCCACCCCTACATTTTATACCATATAGATGGTGTAGGACTGCAACTCCCTTTGAAGATTAGTTTGAATCTAAGAATAATCTAGGTTAATGAAAAAAAGAAAGAAAAAACAACAACAACATTACAACTTGGGCAAATATATGGAGAAAATGAATTTATGTATCCCTTTAATCGAGGGTTAAGACGAACTACGTATTTAACAGACCAGACCGAAACGGCCCAAGAGGCCCATTTGAACATCCCGACCAAACCTAGTTCAGTTTAGCTTTAATCCGCCGCTGTTCTGTCTGGGAGCCAGAGGAGTAAAAGTTTCTGTGGAATTGCGATGACGACGTTGGTTCGATGCACTTTAGCGAAGAGATTCGTGTCAAGATTCGTGTCAAGATTCTCAACTACTATACCACCAAGATGTCACCCCTATCTGACAGGTAAAAAATCTGTTCCGAACTTAAAAGAAAAAAAAAAGGTTTTGCCTTTTTAATGGTAGTGTACATTTATGTTTCACAGAACTGAGATTGCTGCTATTTTCGAAACAGTCAAGAAGGGAGAGGTCAGTTCGGTTGCTGGGTGAGCCCGTTGTAACGATAATGGAAAACTTCCCTAGGAGTAGGAGGAGAAACATGAAAGACATGCTTGATTATGAACATAAAATTAATAATCGCTTTGTTTGTTCACTTCTTGACATGGACGCTGGAATCATTGCCAAGATTACCTTTTTCAAGTGGGCTGTTGGTAGAAATAGCTTTCATCCTAACCACTCCACCTACATGGCCTTTCTACATTGCCTTGAAGAGGCTTGGATTCAGCCTGATCCGCCAGAGTGTGTCTCCTACACACTGTTGGGATTATACTTTAGTTAGGTATGGTTGAGAAAACTTTTCAATCTTCTCGAGGAGATTAAGGTGAACAGCTTGGGTGCTACTTTTCCTACTTTTGCGGAACTGATACAATGAATTTTCTCAGAGTTGGGAACGTTGACGAAGCATATGATTTATATCAGAACATTTGTAGAGATTGGTTGAGGTGTCCTCATCTTGTCTTCTTACACAAGTTGATTAACATTTTGAGCAAAATAGGTAGAGTTGACGTGTTAACCAAGATCTTCCGAGTGTGGCAATGCACACCAAGAGTTGATGTGTACGATGCTTTGATTATGACTCTGTTTTGAGTCCAATGCACCTGATTCAGAAGTTAGCTATTTGGTCGATCAGATGAAGGCAGACGGTACTGTTCCCCTACTAAACACACTTACTATGTCCTTATAGATGGCTACTGCAAAAGAAATAGAGTGGACAAGGCTCTGTTGCTCCTTGAGGAGATGGATGAGGAAGGTCTCCCACCTTTTCCTCCAGTGTATTGCATCTTCTTAAACACTCTTGGAAAGGCATCTAAGGAAGATGAAGAGAATCTCGGAAATGTCATGATCAAACATTTTTGGAAACATGAAAATCTCAAGGAAGCTGTTGTTGTGTATCTTCTCAGGGACCTTGAAAAGCTCAAGGAAGATGTCAATGCGCTTATATCGGGAATGGTGAAGGCTGGTATGATAAATGAAGCTGATTTGTTGCTTAGAAAGATGGAAGAAAATGGATGTAAATTCACATAATATCATCCTCAATGGTTTTGCTAGAGAAGGTGTGACAAAGTTGGCTATAGAAATGTTTGAAACTATGGTGATGATTGTTTTTTAGTTTCTAGATTTTGGTTTTTGGTTTATAGATTTTAGTTTTTTATTTTTGGTTTTTGATTTTGCAGAGATTTTGGTTTTTTGAAAAACATGAAGGATTGTTTTAGATTTTAGGTCTTGGTTTTTGATTTTTGCTATTAAAATTTATAAAATAAAAATATTTTTCGTAGTAAAATATTTATCCTGAAAATTATCATCAAAACACACATAAATTTATTTAATAAAATTAATTAAAAACAAAAATGTAACATACAAAATAAAACTAACGTAAATCCTATATAGATATGCAATAATTTAATATGAATACATTCCATATTTGATCTCAAATGCTACTATATTAATAATTATGTATTATAAAAAATATTATACATTTTATGAAAAAAAATATTTTTTACACATATATTTCTGTGGTTAAATATCTATGGTTGTTTATTTTTGTATAAATAATTTTTATGATTTTTTGTCTAAAATAATTTTTACATATATATATTTCTATGCTGATTACACATAAAATAATAATTAATTTTTTAATAATTTTCTAGAATAATTAATTAAAAATACTTTTAGAAAAAAGTATGTGCAAAGATTATGTTAATTTCTGAATGATTACACAGAAATAATTTTTCTAAAAGTTATTTGTAATATATGTGCAATAATTACACAGAAATTATGTGTAATATATGGGTAATGATAGTACATAACTATTTTTACAAACAAAAAATATGTGTAAACTTATTTTAGAAAAAAAAACTATGGGTAAAAAAGAGTATTTTACACAGAAATACTTTTACTATTAATAATATTTTCTATTTTTATGAAATTATCATTTTTATTTTAGAATTATTAATTAAAATGTGTGTGTATAATAACATGTTTGAGAAGTCTATTCTTATATTTTTTTCGTTTTGTTAAATGTTGATTAGGGAATAAAAGTATTTTAAAAAATAGAAAAGAAAATGAAATCTAACGTGATGTTGCTAAAGAAACTTGATTTAAGTGGCTTATGGATTTTCTTTAGAGGATAGCAGTTTGTTTTAAAAATCAGTTTCCCTAAATTATAATACATCCATTTATCCAAAAGCTTGATTGGTCAACAAGTGGCTTTTTGAAAAACAAAAACTAAAATTATTTCAAAAACTGCAAACAATCATCCTTATGAAGCAATCTAGATAAGGTATCACTTATAATTATAACTAGACTTTCACCCGCGCGCCCGCGCGGATGTTATTTTTTATGAATGTCAAATATTTTAAGCAATTTGTTTGATATAAATATATATATGAATGGAACTTAATAATCGATATTCGTTATCCGATCTGGGATCCCATCCGCTTCAAAAAACGGATATTCAGGGATCCTGATAGTGATTTTACGGATTCGACTGATCCAAGTACGAATTCGGATAGTAAAATTTAAGTCTGGAATATCTGGATCTGGATATTAAATATTTAAAATTTAATTATAGTTATCTATGTATATTATATATCCTTTTATATAAAAACTAAAATTTAATTTTAAATTTGAATGCTTTTAAAATAATAATTTTAAATAGACTAATAGATGGTTAATATTTAGGTTTTTAATTAAAAAACAGGTCCAAATATCCGCGTGTATTCAGATTTTAGTCCGAATATCCAGATCCGAATAACAATTTCACGAATCCGACAAATGCATATCCGAATCTAAATATCCTAAAATACCTCGAAAATTTGATATGTCCTAGACATAACTGTGGTATATGTATTATATGGTGATTAAAAATTTTAAATTTATAAATTACACAAATTATTCTTATTAGATATATCGTACAAATGAATAATACATTGTATTTGTTTGTATATATAACCATTTATAATAAATATTAGTATGTATTTTAGTTACTAAATTGTTATGGAAAATTACATGATTTTGTTATTTTAAATGAATAAGTTTAAATTATATATAAAATTATTGACATTATTAGTTTTTTTATAGTTCAAATATAATTGGTTAGCTTATATAAATATGAATAAAAATAAAACTAATTTAATTATATATATATATATATATATATATTAAACACATATATTTTTTTTATGAAATCTTCAATTTCAATGATAAATGTTGTTAATGAGCTTAGCCCAAACTCTTTTTTTTGTTAATAATCAATGTTTAGATGTTTGGATGCAAGGATAGTAGTAGTGGCATTTCTTGTAAATATTAGGGTAAAATCAAGGTTATTTCTTATTTGTACTTCAGTTTTAATAGATTAGATACTCTCCTTGGATGTTTGGTACATGCTGGAATGTTTAAGGAGGCTGCAAGAGTGACGAGAGAGATGAAAGATGAAGGCTTTGCCAAAGATGATATGACATATTTTTTTTCGGTAAGGTTCTCTCTTGGGTGAATTGGTGGAATGACTATATTGAGAACATAAATTAGCCAAAATAGCCATGTAATAAAGTAGCTGGTAGATGTGACTTTTTGCACGATGTTGGACAAGTCTCTCCTTTTCTGCGCGTGTATGTTTTTTGATGTGATGTACACAACTGACAAATTTACTATACCATATTAGTAAGCCTATAGTATAGAATAATTTACTCATATCAATTGCACCTGGAAGACAAGAAAGAGAAAACGAAAAAAAAAAAAAAAAAAGATAAATATATTATAGCAACTGTATTATTCTTATAAAATAGAATAGTATACACTAATCAATTTCTATAAATTGTAAACTGCGAAATATAAGGAAAATGAGGAGGAAAAAGAAGAATAAATAGTAGTAGAAGTAGAATGAAGAAGAGAAGAAAGAAAAATGCAAAGAGAATAATCAAGAGGTGGAAGCGGGAAAGATGATGAAGAGAAGAAGAACGAAGAAGAAGGAAATTACAGAACTTCTGGCCTAGCATATGGGTCACCATATAGTTGTAGCATGGTTATGAACATTACTGACATGGTTTAAGGCTGCTTCGTATTTGTCATAAGATTCATGTGTATCCGCTAATGTGATGTAAAACTAAAAGTTATACTATACTATATATGTTGTGAATAGTATAAAATACTCCACTCATACCAATATCATATTAATAAACATAATCGTTTTACATGGAGAAGAAAAAGGAGGAAAAAAAGGAGTAGGAGGAGAACGAGAAGGCATAAGGTGTGAGAGATAATAAACATGAGGAACGAAGAATGAAAGAGTTTGAGTAAGGAGTGACAAAGAAAATGTTGATTCATAGTTCTCGTGCATGGAAAGAAAAAGAGGAGGAAATTGACTCATAGCAATAAAAAGGAGGAGAATAAGGAGTACATGGCATGAGGAAGAGGTTCATTCATGCGTTTAACGCGATGTACATAACTAATGAAAAATACTATACTATATTTATTAATCAAATAGTATAACACATCTAATCCATATCAATACCATATCAATAAATTTAACAAAATAGAATATGGAAGATAATAAGGATAAGGAAGAACAAAATGACGAGGAGGAGGCGAAAGAAAAAAGAGGAAAAAAAAGGTGAGAAGATGAGGAAAAACAAATGAAAGAGTAGGAGAAGAAATGATATAAGTGAGGAAAAACAATAAGGAAAGATGAAGAGGAAAAGAAGGATACAGAAAGTGGAGGAAAATGGTGAAGAATAAGAGTAGGAGAAGAACATATTGTACTATACTATAGTGCGTTGTTAAACAAAATAGTATCTAGTATTTACAATATACAAAACATGTTATATATTGGTTATTCAACGCAAATCACTATACTAGTCAACCCAAGCAAAAAGAAAACATTCAACCCATAAAACACAATAAGTACCAAAACATATTACAATCTCTATGTAAAAAACATAGTTTATGATTACATAACGATGAATTCAGTTAAGTATTACTTAATTGAGTATGCATTAATAAATATTTACGCTAATAATGGAACTTAACCGTGATAGTAAACTAAAATATAGAAAATTTTACTATGGAGAGATGTGAAACAAAAATTGCCACAAGTTGACTATACTATAAATGTTGTATAGAATAGGCTGATTCGCTGTATTGCCAATGTTGTCATCACCAACCATGTAAAGACTATGATTTCACTAACAAAATTTTCACAATACATCGACGCAAATGTAAAGATTATAGTTTTGATTAATTAAATATATACTAACAATTTAACTGACATTCAAATATTTGTATTTTCATAAAGTCTAATTTCCATTCTATTTGGTAAATATAGAATAGACAATATATGTTCACTATTCATCTTCTTCTTCAATACGACATTTGATTTTTCATTCTTAAATCTTCAGTACCATAAACAAGAAACTAAATATAAACTTATAGTCTCCAGTCAATCTTCATCTCCACCGGTTTAATCACCATCATCGAGGAAGCCTGATGATAGAGTTTCAATCAACACAATTTTCATTATCGTTGGAGAAGAAGCATGAAATGAAAGAAATTATATTGTGCAGAAGAAGAAGAAAAAATATGTCAAAATGTGTGTATTTGGGTTTTGAGGACAAAAAAAGAATTAATACATATTATACATAGTATATTCTAACCATTAGCTTCATATGGTTATTTGGCTAATTTATTTTTTTCTTATGGTCATTGCTTCAAATTTCCCTTCTCTCTTTGTCACAGATTTTTTTTTCTCTTCTGCAGAAGTACTTACGAGTGCTCATACACTAGAGATCAAAACATGTACTTTGCATGGATCTAACATTTATATGAAAATTTTCTCTTGCATGACTTCGTTTAACATTCTTAG
>CAJHQP010005935.1:0-42001 GCA_905132765.1 Moricandia arvensis
AAAAATTAATTTTTATTTTATTTTTTTTCAATTTAAACCTCACCCCCAAAACCCCAACCCCATAACTCTAAACCCTAAGTCTATATTAGTTAATCCAAGGGGTATAAATGTATATTAGTCATTTTGTTAACCCTTGGGTTAACTAATCTAGACTTAGGGTTTAGAGTTATAGGGTGGGGTTTTGGGGGTGAGGTTTAAAATTGAAAAAAATAAAATAAAAATTAATTTTTTGAAAATAAAAAAGGCTAGATTTGTCATTTTCGTTCTTGAGGGTTATTTTTGTGACAAAAACTTTTTTAGGGTTATCTTAGGGTATTTCTCTTGTTATATTGAAAATGTATTTTTTTATTATAAAATTTAAAAATTAAAATAGAAAAATTATAAATAAATATAAATCAAGTTAAAACATTTGTATAAATATATATATTTTTAAAAATTTCTAATATGTGAGTGTTGTCGTTTATAATTAATTTGATGTTTGATTTATTTTCTTGAAAACATAAATAATAAGTTATTATATTTATTATTTAATTAATAAAACGTAATCTAGTAAATATTTCTAGGAAAATGATTGCCGCGTGATGGGGGCAAAATACCTAGTACAATACTAAAAGAAAGATATTTGAAAGGAGAGATCATCCCTCAGAAAATCAGCCCGTCTTCCCAAAACCTAATGTTCTTCGTCTCCAACTGTTGAACTCCTTTATCATCGTTTCAGTTTTATGCAATTTCATCTCCTCGGCTCATCATGTGTAACATCCGTCTCTCACTTGTAATATTCTTTAATCTCCATTGTTACTGCCTCGATCTAAAGCTGTGAAACTGTTGCGTTTCCCTCACTGCAACACCCTATTTATACCTTCTTCATGCTTATTTGTTCTTCACCTGATTAGCCAACTATATCCCCTTGCAACTAAGCAAGATCTGGGTTCCTTCAATCAACATTGTCAAGGTCCTCTCCCTTACAAATTCGATGATATATGTTGAAAGTCTTGATTTAGAGTTTTGTTAGTCCGTGTGAATGTATTTCATGTATTTTTGTATGAATCGTTAGGCCAAACCAAGGCTGAAGCACATGATGAAATTGTACCAGGAAGTGAAGGAGGTGAGGCAGATCGCTGAGGATATCGGCAGCTAAACTGGTTTAAGAACAAGGTGACAAAACAGAACAAGCATGCGAAGGAGCTTGAGGAATCTCTGGGAATTTTTTGAGCGAGAAGCTGTGTAAAGCTGCAGACAATAACCGTATTGTAAGACAAAGAACGAAGATTCAGCATGCGCATAACATATAAGAGGTATGTCTTTATATCTAAAAATACACACTATGTATTGAATTTCCTACTAATAAACTTTTCTAAGTTAAAAAAAAAACCTTGGTGGTTAGAAGACAAGTTTTCCAAAGACTAAAACAAATAGATACATGAGAAAAAGAGATGCAAAGGAAGATAATTTCCAGATGCTGCAGCAGCAGGAGCGTACAAAGTTGTAGATATACACAAGAGGTATGCATACATACATACTGGTGAAAACTAAATTCTTCTGATTTGATTTTTCTTCAAAGAGATGGAAAATTTTGTAGAGGAGAGGGAGAAGAAGATGGCAGACATATTTCCAGGAGATGCTTGATCTAGAGAGGGAATGTGATGTCTTTGGAGCTGTTTATGAAAAAAAAACTTTGAGACTATTATTTTCCATTTCAGTAAGACTGTCTGTCTAAGGAAGTTCTTTGTAGCTAACATCAAGTTTGAATGTTTTGGCATATAACCAAAACAACAAATTCGGTCTAGAAATCTGGTGAACCGAAGGAGGAAGATAGGTGGCAGCCGCCATTGCTGAAACCTCAGCTAAAAGAGCAGTTCTTTGTTCACTGCAAGTACATTTCAGTAGACTCAAGTGAGTTTCAGATATTTTTATTACAGTAAATATTGGCTAACGAGTTTCCGTTCTTTATAATTTTCTGCTATCTTTACGGATTGGTGTTGTTGGGTCTGGATTAGGCTTGAAGCATCACACTGACCTATCTTTGTTGAAAACGCTTACTGCATCGGGAGTTTTAGCAACATCAAAACTAAGCAAAGATGAGAGACCATGTAAAAGGGTATTAATGTAATACTTTTTTTCTCCAATTTACTCTACCTCACTTTGCCATTGTCTGTCCAAAACAAACATCTGAAATGCACATTTTTGGGATATTATGTGTTACATATGATCAAGTATTTCTATCTACAGAAGAAAGTATCACACACAAGTAACAGAGATAGACTTGGGGATTCACAAACATCACATGCAAGTTAGCACATGCTGTATATATAGTTAATTTTGTCTTAGTCATTAATGTTTCTGCAGTTCTTATGATCAACATTTTAATTTGGTGGCATAATCTAATTTTGGATTGTACAGGTTGCATGTGCTCAAATAATCATGTTGAGAACGGAACAGACTAAATAAAATTTGATTTGATGTGAAACTAAAGAGTAGACATCTGAATGGACCTCCTATTGACTTGAGCTCTGGGACATGTTACATGGGACATGTTTCTGGATCAGTCATCTTCGGCAATGGAAATGGAAGTTACTACATGCAACATATGTAAGGGTGTCAAAATGAGCTAGTTCAACTCAACTCATAGTAGCTCATAGTGAATTTGAATTTTTCATAAGGTAGCTCAGCTCATTTATTATATGAGCTTCAATATGTAAACTCGTACTCAAATCATCTAGATTATGAATTAAATCACTTAACTCGTGATCAAATATAATAAATAAAAATTATAAAAATAATTATAAAATAAAATATAGAATAAAATTATTTTCGTAATGTAACTTAAAACTTAAATATTAAAAATCCAAAACATTAATATTATATACTGATTAAAACCAAGACCTAATAATAGATTAAATTAAAGCTTAATTAGTAATCCATAAGTCTATTCCATATAAGAGTTTTGAGATTATTCATCTTCAAAGTCTTCATTTATTCAAATCATAAATATATATATATATATATATATTATGTATGAGAGTCTTAGGAATATTTTGTTTTACATTTTAAATCTAAAGATATATAATATGAGGATTTATATCAATATTCTTTTATATTTTATATATATATTTTAAAAAATAAAATTTACATTTTAATTTTAGAAGATAAAGATGATTAATATAGAAACTATATTATCTTACATAAGAAAAATAGAAATCATCTCTCTCTCATTATGTATATATATATGTAAGTATAAAAACGACCAAGCTCATGAGTTAGCTCATATTCATTAAAGATCGTTCATATAATTCGTGATCTAATTTAAGTTCGATCATTAAGCTCATTTATTAAACGATCATAAGAAACAAAGCTCATGCTCATGAAAATCGAGTGAGCTGAGCCAACTCGTGAGCTATAGCTCATTTTGACACCTCTAAACATATGAGATGAGGTAACAACACCTTCCTGAGTTTATCCAAGTATGTGCATTGAAGGAATAAAATATCTTAGATGTTTTGTGATAACAAAAAGGCCTACACGGGCGGGCTCCGTATAAATCAGTTTATTTCTATATGATAATAAACTCATCTTGTTAATGGGTACCCCTTAAATAAACAGTTACACGTTTAGGTCCGTTTATGAGATTGTTTTTTGTTAATATTTAAAACGAATTTAAAGATAATTTTTTAAAAATATTTTTCTTATAATTTGTGTTTTTGAAACAAAATAGTTATATTATATATAGTTTTTTTAGAAAAAGGTTTATGGTATAATTGTATTTAAAACTTACTAGAGTTGATATTTTTATGATTTTATGAACTGATTAATATTTAATAAAAGTAAAGTATTTTTTCAGATTTTTCTTTAGTTTAAATTTTTATTTATTAAAAAGTTTTGAAATCAAATAAGAAACTATTAAAATTATATAAGATAAGACAAAATGTTATTGATAAAAAGTAGAATTCACAAATAAATGTAAAAGGCCCTAAACAGGTTAAACAAACACTATCAAACATGCATAACATTAAACTGATTAAAATGGGTAACTGTATAAACATGCTTGACATTAAATGAGTCTAAACGGGCAGGGACTAAACAGGTTTGGGTAGCCCATATGAACATCTATCCGTGGTGTACAAACTCACACAACAAACATAACTTATGTTTCATTACAAAACATTTGATACGTTTCGGTTGGTTGTACTTTTTTGTTTGAGGTTTTCAATTTTTTTATTTGTATTGCATTACAACACATTCGATGTATTTACTGGAAAATAATGAGATTTTATCATGATATTATAAGGGTGAATGTGTTTTTAAACTAATATGATATATCCGGTATCGGAACTTATGTGATCAATGGAGCTAAAGCTGTCTTCATCAACGAGAGGCCTTAGCTGAGGCCAGGGAGCTAAGGCCCGAGAAAGGTGTAACCAGATTAACATCTTTAAAGTATTGTGATATTTCTTTGAAAAAATTAACATAAAAGTATTTTAATTAAATCTTAGAAATAGTAAAATGCCCATATCATTTAAACAAAATAGAAATTATATCAAAAGAATAGAAATTAAAAACTATTTAAAAGGTACTATTGAAATATAGATATTATGAAGATATCAAATGGAATATATAAAACTGGCATTCAGAATAGTCTTAAGAAGACATGATCCCAAACAAATACTTGACATGTTCCTCCTCCTCCAGGCCATGACGCATGTCCAGTGCCGGAAGGTCAAGGAAGTTGGTGGCCTGATGACACGAGAGCCGGCGTCGAAGGTTTTTTGTTGCTGTCAAAAAAGAATCTAATTGGAATATGGAATATCATAGGTGAAAATGAATTTTTTTTTCTAGAATCAACATAAAAGTTTAAGAGAAATCATACAGGTTTAGAAAGGTTTTCATAAAAAAAATTAATAAAATCATTCTTCAAAAGAGAAATTCGAAAATGTTTGAAGAAAATATTCTGAAAAATATAATCTGCTTTTATCATTTTCAAAATTTTAATATTTATTTTTATTTTTATATTTAGTAAGTAATTAATTAAAATTATAATTAAGGATAGAATTGCCGGTTAACCTTTCAATGAATCTGTTTTGGTCACTTTAACTTCTAGAGACTATTTAAATAACAAAAACTAAAATTGATTATTTAGAAAATTTGCCCAAAATTTAACTAATATGGAGAAGCAAACTATATCCTAAAAGTGTTAAAATTTTAATAAATCACATCGTCATCCCAAATATTTTTCTTTATTGCAAAATTATCAAATGAAAATTTATGATTTTAACAAACTCAAAATCGCGCGGAAAAATAATCTAGTCATATATAATAAATTGGTATTGAAATTAACCATGCAAAATAAAATACATTATTTAAAATAAATACAAGATAAAATAATTTGATCTACTTTAGTGGAAAAAAAAATAATCATTTACCTAACTGGTAACCTAATTGAACCATAAGAACTTTCATATATCTTATCCTATACAACACCTTAGTTAACTTGTGTCATAAGAAACTTCTTTAACATGAAACTCTCAAGGGATAGATAAAGTGGAAGATTCACCGAGGATACAACACAGTAATCGAAACCTCGTCCACTGAAAACTTAGTATCTTTGTCTTTAGACTTATTCATGGATCTTTTCACCGAGAGAGGGAGCGTGACGAAAGCAGCTTCTGTAGGTTTAGGAATGGTAAAAGCACCGTCTCTTGCAAGCCAAATTATTATAGAGTTCATGGTTGGTCTCTTTGCTGCATTCTCTTGAACACACAACAAACCAATCTGGATCAACTTTACGATCTCGCTTATTGAATGTTCGCTTAAGTAAGGATCGATTATACTCTCAGGCGCTCCTTCAAGCCATTTCTTCCACGCCTGAATCAAAAGAAAATATGCTTACATGTTTCTTTACAAAAGATATAAAGAAAATGTGATTCTTACAAAAGCTGGAAGTCCCTCTGCTTCGAAGTTTTTGTTTCTTTCACCACTTATCATCTCTAGAAGCATAACACCAAAGCTGTAGACATCAGATTTAGCTGAGAATTGTCCGTGTCTCACGTACTCTGGAGCCATATATCCACTGCAAGAACCAGAATCACATTAATGGTGATACTAATCATGAATTAGTAAACTTTTATGTAAAACATAAACAGAGGAACTATGTTTTGTCTAATTCTGTTAGAAAACAGAGACTCTGTTTCTAAAACAGAGCATACTTACTAAGTTCCAACTACCCTGCTGGTCTCTCCTCGAGTTTCGTCCATGTTAAACAACCTAGCCATTCCAAAATCTGCAACTTTAGGGTTCATCTCAGCGTCTAAGAGAATGTTACTCGCCTTTAAGTCTCGATGAATAATCCTTAGTTGAGAATCTTCATGGAGATAAAGTAGCCCTCTTGCAACTCCTTCTATGATTCTACACCTCACATCCCACGTAAGTAGCCAACGTTTATCTTCATCTACAGATTTAAAAAGAAAAAAAATGATTTATTTTTCTCTAATTTGATAAAAAATATTTGTGATGAAATACATGACAATAGGTCTTACCGAAGATAAAGTGATCAAGACTTGAATTAGGAACATGCTCGTAAACAAGAATCTCTTCATCTCCTTCATGACAGAAGCCAAGAAGCTTAACTAGATTCCTATGTTGGAGTCTTGTTAAGAGTAAGACCTCATTCTTAAACTCTAAGTCACCTTGTCCTGACCCTCCAGCTAATCTCTTTACCGCTATCTCTTGTCCGCTCGGTAAACCCCTGAAACCAAGATGAGATCATCCACCCATAGAAAAGATTTTGATAAAATATTTGCAAGTTCTTATGAAAGTTCTTACTAGGCTTGGCGGCGAAAAATCCAAAACCAAGATCCGACCCCAACCCAAACCAAAAGGTCTATATCCCATAATCATTCAAACCATATAGAATACCTGAATGAATTATATAAGGTGGTATAAAATATATCTGAACCCGAAGTATTGTTAACCGAATTCATTGGCGGATCTAGAATCATTTATAGTTGGGGGCACAACACTAAAAACAGAAAAAAAACTTTTGTGTTTATTCACTACATTAAGAAAAATTTAATCACATTAGTTAAGTTGTTTAGGAAAAAAATTAAAAAAAAAAGAGTAGGGGGCACGTGCCCCCGTAACCGTAAGCCGAAGTCCCCCCCTCCGAGTTCACTCAAACATATATAAAGCCTGAATTGGAATTCGGAGGCTAAATCCGAGAACATGAAATAATCCAACCCCGAATGGGTACATGCCTAGTTCTTACCTTGTAGACAGATCCAAATCCACCTTGTCCAAGTTTATTTTCCGCTGAGAACTCATCTGTTGCGATTAAGATCATTCCAAGATCAAATCTTAGCATAGATTGACCATCTGAATCAGAGTTTTCTGCACATATACAAAATATTCTTCCTTGAGAGCAAAACTCCAAAACATTTCTCAAAAAGCAATGAAAGAAAACTCACTGTTGATACCAGCATAAATCCTCCTGCGGATTTGGTGATAAGCAATCACAAAAGCAACAAACACGAAGATGTTAATGACTGTAGGAACTACAGCAACCACAACGCTCCAGGGTTGAAAGGCACTTCCTGAAGAGTCCCCAAGCAGTTAAGTCTTATGCAAGTATAGTCATCTCAACATTTCAGCAAAAAATATTATCTATTTTAGTACCTTTTTTGATCTGAGCATCTTCTTGAAAAGGCTGAGTAGGTCGAGGAGGCGCGGAAACCCTTTTTAGGTTATCGAACGCTCCTACGAAAGGGTATAAGTCCCACCTGAAATAGCAACTAGGAACTGCAATCGTGCTCCCGATTCTTCCCCAGTAATCTTCTAGATTATACCTAACAATCTCTCTCAAACAATACTTACAGTCACCTGAAGATAAATCAGGTGTGCATTGCATCAACATATAAACCTCAGGGAAGTCAGTAAACTCTGCACTTGAGACTCCATAGTACTTTAACACCGAAGACTCATCAGCCTTGGATGCATCCTCGATTGTTCGATTAGCCATCGCACTAAACTCTTCGGTGAAACGGGTCAGATTTGATGATGGAAGACCTGAGTGAGGAATATTTTCGAGTGGCTCAAGGTTTAGTTTTCCATACGTAGGGAGATTTGAGTACCGTACTAGACAAGAAACGTTTGCATCGTTTTCAGCTTCCCAGTGATAAGCTTCAGCTTTACCTTGGCATTGTGTTAACAGATTCCTACTTACTCTATCGACGCAGCGACGACAAAACTGATCCTCGTAGTGTTTTCGACAGAGTGCAAGAGCGTAAACTCCGCCTAGCGAAGTGTTGTAGAAACCGCGTTGTGTAATAACGTTTGAGGCAAGAGAAGGCAAGAGCGTCTTGAGGTTGTCGCCATAGGTTGTGTTTGGAGGAAAGGTTTCGTCGCCGCAGAGGAAGTTAGTGTGAACGCCATTGATGGTTAAGAGAAATACGAGAAGAATATTAGGGAGCTGAAAGAGAACTGACTTTTTCATCTATGTAAATAAAGAGTGCTGATTATTAAAAGACCCTTAGTTTGTCTTTAAATAAAAAGATGTTGATATCATGATTTGTAAAGTTTCTTTGAATTAAACAAGTGTTGAGAAAGGAATAGACGGTCCTACTTTCTACTGTCATATTGTTTTCATCAATGGAAAAACTCTTTTAAGAAATACAGACTTTTTGTGTAGTGACGTAAGGAGCAAGGAAGAGACTTTTCTCTATTGTGATGGAAGTGACACGTGGAAATACTTCATTGCTCTGAAGTGGCGCATGTGAACAAAGATACAGGGGCTCGATCGGTTTTCCCCACTACTACCGCAAACGCAGCTTTTGCGTTTGGTAGCGGTTGTTAGCGTTATGCAACAATTACAAAAACGCTATAAACCGCTTCAAACCTTTCAAAATCTAAAGTTGGCTCCAACTAGCATTTGCGGTTGCGGGCAGTTGCGGGAAGGTAAACAAGATAACTTTTTTTCAAAAAAGGTTATATAAAAAAATATTTAATTCAAAATTAAAAATTTGAAACAAAAATATTTACTATATTTTTTAGACATTAACATATAAATACATATATATAAACCTAAAAATAATTTTTAAGAATTAATACTATGATTTATAAAAAAGAATTATATTTAGTATAATAATATGAGTTTTTAATATTTTTAAATTATATAAAATGTTAATATTATTATTTTATTAATAAACTATGTTGCATTTGGTGGTAAACCAGTCGTAAGTATCCCGCAAACTCACAATTTTCTAACCGCTGCACTAGTCGTGTAAATCGTTTAATAACATTTTTAAACCGCAATTACCTGCATCTGCAAACTTTCGCAACCGAAATCGCAACCACTGCGTTTAAGCCAGTAACGCCCATAATCTTGGGCCTACGCGGTTCAGTGATCATATATGGTCAAATGATGAGAAGACAATGGAAGTCAAATCAAAGACCTTGACATGGTTCACGAAACTGATTCATTAAAAATCTTCCTATTGCTTTGACCACACACAAAAAAAAATCTTCCTATTGCAATTGCTTGTAAGACTGGAAGCATAAACTGAAAAATAAATAGTATAAAAGGAATCTAATATTTGAATATCTTTCACAAGAAAACTAATAAATACATTGTAAGGTCAAAATGTTTGGTATTGGATTGTCATTAAGTTGTATTCATTATGAAGACTTTTAACAACAATAATATCAATTATTTTCCCATATTGTGTTTGGGTTTGACTGTCTATTAACACATAAATAGCAAAATAACAAAATAATTAATATTAAAACCAACTGAATATATTTTGTTACCGAAAATGAGTTTAAGAAAACTAGTCATGTTTTTAATTATATTTCAAAATGCTAATTGAGAACAATAAAATCAATTGGATTTCAAAATGCTAATGAACAATAAAATCAATTGGATTTCAAAATGTATAAGTGAAAATGAGATGAATATTATTTATATTTTGTACGTGTACCCTTTTGTGAATCGAATTATCTATAATCATATGTAGTTAAGTTGGTGATTCACGTATTATATCTGTGTAAAGTTTTTTATTTATTTTTTGCATTCATTATCTGTTTCACATTATTTTTATATCTTTTATCACAATTAAGTTGAAGGAGGTCAGCATTTTAATATTATAAACCAAATGGGTCTAATATAAACGAATTGATATGGAAATTTCACATATAAGAATTGAACTAAGTGCTTTCAAATGCACAGAACTTTCACCAGGAAGAAACAACTAACAGGAGGGTTCCTGAATCTGTAAGAAGACAAGCTGGACCCTTCAGATTTACGGCAACAAATCAGAGGGAAGAACCTTCTCATCAGAGCCGGTTTAGAACTCCAGACTCAAACCGCTCACTTGAGAGATCTTCAGCGTTTAATAGACTGTACCGAGACAGGAGCAGAGGAGACCACATCGAGGACCCAGAGAAATGGCGTGAAAAAAGTAATCATCTAGGAACAGAGAGCCAAGACCTAGAAGCTCCTCTCGAGTGCAAAGCTCTTATCAAAACGACCCCGGAAGGGGAGGCAGAGACTATGTCGCTGGAAGTGAGTTTCGTTCCTCCGAAACATCTCACATAAAAACGGTTTACAGAGAGATTCAGAAAGAACATCAAGGAGGCAGACAAGATGAAAACAGCTCCTCACCAACTCCTCAAAACAATCCAGTTAGGGGGGTTCCCCTAACAGGATCCTCAAACTCTTATTACACAGGAGGTGCTTGAAGGAGCTATAGACGAAATTCGTGACGTCATGATTCAATATACGAACTGCGCAGATCCCGTTGAGAGTGCAGCTCGTAAAGAACGATTCAGAAGAGCAGAGGAACAAGGAGAAATTCAAGAATCAGCAGCTCAAATGGTGCGTGCCTCTTATTAGATATAGAAACAAGATCAATCACTAACGTTCTTATTCTCTACATAATGTTGCATATACTAACTTCCTTTCTTGTAACCTTAATACTCTGTATATATTCAGAGCTCCTCACAATGAATAGAATGTACAATTTCCTAAACCTAATATGGTATCACAGCAGTAAAGAGAATTTTTTTCTCTACCGCCTTTCTCTTGTTCTCATCTTCTCCAACTTCTCTGCTTCTTCTTCTATAAACATCTCTGTCTCTCATCATGTCCTCCTCTAGTGAGCCCACCTCTGTTTACAACGCCACAGATCCGGCCTCCACCCTTATCTCCATCAACATGTCAAATATCACCAAGCTATCCAATGTTAACTACATCATGTGGAGCCGACAAATCAAAGCCTTACTTGAGGGACATGAACTCCATGGATTCATTGATGAATCAGCTGAGATCACAACGCCTACAGTTATCATAAATGGACAGACAACACCAAATCCAGCTTATGCTCCATGGCGTAGACATGATCGACTTCTCTATAGTGCTATTATTGGCTCCATCTCCCTGCAGATCCAGCCGTTGGTATCAATGGCGACAACCACATCCGATGTGTGGAGTATCTTGGCCACAACATTTGGGAAACCCACCAGAGGACATATCCTGCAACTGAAACATCAAATCAAAACGAGTGTTAAAGGTACAAGCTCTATCACGGAGTATCTTCGTTCGATCAAAACCAAAGCCGATGACTTGGCTCTCCTTGGAAAACCTCTTGATCCTGAAGATTTAACTGAGCACGTGCTTGCTGGCTTGGGAGAAGAATACAAACCCGAAATTGATGCAATCAACGGTCGTGATACGCCAATCGCCTTTCATGAGCTTCACGAACGTCTGCTCAATCGTGAAGCAATGATCCTTTGCAAAGATCCAGTAGCGGCCTCACCAACTCCCATCACTGCAAACGCCACTCAAACACAATCTCAGCAACCCAACTGGCGCTCCAATCAAAGAAACAACAACATGAGGTTTAACAACAACAACAATCGGAGTCACAACAACAACAACTACAACCGCCAGTCCAAACCTTATTTTGGCAGATGTCAAGCTTGTGGCACACAAGGACATACAGCCAAATACTGTCCTGAATTTCGAATTGTCTGTGGGTCTCAGATGCAGCAACTGCAGCACTTGCCTTATGGAAACAACTATCAACAGAACCCGCAGCAGCAATGGCATCCTCGAGCAAATGCAGCGATGATGACAGAAGACACATCTACATGGCTGTTGGATTCTGGTGCCTCTCACCATATGACATCTGACCTCGCGAACCTGTCCTTACATGCGCCATACAATGGCGGTGATGATGTCTTACTTGGGGATGGCTCTGGTCTCTCCATTTCACATACTGGTTCTTTATCTCTTCCCTCTCTCAAACATCCCTTCTTTCCGAATAATGTTCTTTATGTTCCTTCACTCGACAAGAATCTTATTTCAGTATTTCAGTTATGTTCAGCTAATGGTGTTTCTGTCACTTTTACGCCAACTTACTTTCAGGTCCGAGATCTGACTACGGGGCGCTTCGTCTTCAAGGAATACCTAAAGATGGAACGTACCAGTGGCCAACTCGACGTGATGCAAAGCCTCCTTCTCTTTCATATGCTTCGGCTACTAAGACTACACTCACTGATTGGCACTCTAGATTAGGCCATCCTGCTTTTTCTATTCTTCAAACAATGGTTTCATCTTATGCTTTACCGATTTCTTCAAAGGTTTTATTAAACCAGCCTTGCAATGCTTGTTCCATTAATAAAATGCATAAACTATCTTTTGGAACTTCAACCCTAGTTTCTACTTGTCCTCTTGACATTGTTTTCTCTGATGTGTGGTCTTCTCCATTGATTTTGATAGATGGTTTTAAATATTACGTTATCTTCGTTGATCATTTTACTCGCTATACGTGGTTTTATCCGTTGAAACAAAATCTCATGTTCATGACATTTTCATAAGGTTTAAGGCACTGGGCGAAACTAGATTTCAAACCAAGCTAAGAACTCTTTATACATACAATGGATGAGAGTTTATTGCATTAAAAACGTTTTTATCAAATCATGGAATTTCACATTTTACTACACCTCCTCATACGCCGGGACACAATTGTATTGCCGAACGACGCCATAGGCATATTGTCAAAACCGGTTTAGCCTTGTTGTCTCATGCATCCATGCCTAAGTCTTACTGGACTTACGCACTTGCCACGGCTGTCTATCTCATCAACCAAATGCCCACCCCAAATCTGTCTTCAAAATCACCTTTTCAAATCCTTTTTGGGCAAATTCCGAATTTTTCAAAGTTACGAATATTTGGCTGTTTTGTGTTTTCCATGGTTAAAACCATATGCATCGCATAAGCTTGATCCACGCTCCACACCTTGTGTGTTTCTTGGATACTCTACAACGCAAAGTGCGTATTTTTGCTTAGATAGAACTACTTCTCGCATATATACGTCTAGGCATGTCGTGTTCCATGAATATGTTTTCCCCTTTGCTTTACCTAATACACTGACCACTTCTGTAAGTGATGATGATGTAACAGAGGACATGAGCTCGTTGATGCCAACAGTTACAACAATCCCGATACGATCATCTCACCCACCCATCACAGTTCCACCAACGGCAGTGACTACACATACAGACCAAATCAACACGGAACATTCAACTCCACTTCCAACAAAAGGAACCACAACACCTTCCATTACCACTGGGACAACTCAGCAACAACGACAACATCCTCTCTCATCTACCTCTACACCACCGGTTTTCGCAGTTACTGAAAATGCACCAGCTCCGTCAAGTCCTACTCAACCACCAGCTCCGACTAGAGTATCAACTCGGGCAAGAAAACCGGTTAACAAGCTCAACCTCTGCACTACTGTCACGCCTTACTTGGACACTATACCCACATATGTGGCTGAGGCTCTCAAAGATCCACGTTGGCGGAAAGCAATGGCTGAAGAAATAAATGCTCAACTAGAAAACAGAACATGGGATCTTGTCTCCTCAGCAGTAGCACACAACATTGTTGGATGCCGATGGATATTCACTATCAAACGTAATGCCGATGGCTCCGTGCAACGCTTTAAAGCAAGGATTGTCACTAAGGGGTTCAGCCAACGACCATGCCTTGACTACCATGATACTTTCAGTCTCGTTGTTAAACCCGCTACCATTCGTCTAGTGCTCAGTGTGGCTGTCTCACACAACTGGACAATGCGTCAATTTGATGTTAACCATGCTTTCTTGCAGGGACACTTAACGGACGAAGTTTTCATGATGCAACCTCCAGGATTTGTGAACAAGGATAATCCTACTGCTGTCTGCAAACTGCGAAAAGCAGTCTATGATTTAAAACAAAGCTCCAAGGGCTTGGTATAATGAACTAAAAACTTACCTTCTCACTTGTGGTTTCAGGAACTCCTATGCGGATGCAAGTCTTTTTATCTATAACAACAAAGGAGTCTTGATGTATATGCTAGTCTATGTAGACGACATCATCCTAACCGGCAACAACAATGATCAAATTAACAAATTTGTTCAATCCTTTTCCCAGCGCTTTTCTCTAAAAGATCTTGGCACTTTATCTTATTTTCTTGGTATTGAAGCTACTCATTCTCCCACTGGTTTATTACTAACACAAAAACGTTATATTGCAGACTTGCTTCATCGGACAAACATGACAAATGCGAAGACGATCGCCACACCAATGTGTTCCAATGAGCAGCTCACACTCACTTCAGGCCGCCCTCTTGCCAATCCAAAACAGTTTCGTGCAGTCGTTGGAAGCCTTCAATACTTATCCTTGACCAGACTCGGCATCTCATTTGCTGTCAACCGCATGTCTCAGTACATGCATCAGCCAACGGACGAGCACTGGACAGCAGTCAAGCGAATTTTGCGTTACCTAGCCGGCACCATGTCACATGGTGTCTTCCTCTCCCGAAAAATACTCCTACCCTTCATGCCTTCACGGACGCTGATTGGGCTGGCAATAAGGATGATTATACCTCTACAGGAGCGTACATAGTTTACTTTGGGCGACATCCTATTGCATGGTCATCCAAGAAGCAAACTGGCGTAGCAAGGTCTTCGACGGAGGCTGAATATCGATCAGTAGCCTCCACAGCAGCAGAAGTGTGTTGGTTGATTTCTTTACTTACTGAACTTGGCTTACACAGCACCATGAAGCCTACAATATATTGCGATAACATTGGAGCAACTTATCTTGCTGCCAACCCGGTTTTTCACTCTAGGATGAAGCATCTGGCACTCGACTATCACTTCGTACGTAATCATGTTCAGTCAGGACATCTCCGAGTCTCACATGTCTCCTCCGCCGATCAACTGGCCGATGCTCTCACTAAGCCTCTCCCACGCACTCGCTTTCACAACTTATGTATCAAGATTGGCCTTTCCAGTGGTGGTCCATCTTGAGGGGGCGTATTAGATATAGAAACAAGATCAATCACTAACGTTCTTATTCTCTACATAATGTTGCATATACTAACTTCCTTTCTTGTAACCTTAATACTCTGTTTATATTCAGAGCTCCTCACAATGAATAGAATGTACAATTTCCTAAACCTAATACCTCTATCTCAAACACACCAGCGGGACCAACAATGGTGGTGGAACCCCCCTCTACGGAGAGAATACCGGCGTCCCTCCGCCTAGGACCAGAGATGGTGGAGCCCCCCCCTTCCTTCTCCAGAGAGAATCCCAATGGCTCTCCGAATAAGGCTCCAACCAGAAGAGACAAACCAAGACTCAAGCCCCAAAGTTCTCAAAAGAAAACCAGGCCCCCCCCCCCCCGGCAAAAGAAAGACCACTGGGAGTCCCTTGGGTATTGTTGGAAATAGCTCACGGAAGAGAAAAGTACAACATTCTAAACCACCTTTGGCCAAGAGAAAGCTAAACCCAGAAGCCAGAACCTCTACAAAAGGCTCTCTGAATCGGCGCAGACCCGCAAGATCCTCTGAGTCGGGTTCAAGAGAAGCTGGAGGAGCCTCGTCTGATAACCAACCGATCTGTAATTTGATCCCATCAACGATGAGAAAGAAAACGATGGATTTTCGCAATCCATCAGATCGAGTTCTTTAGCCATAGCAAGCTTGAACTGTCAAGGTTTGGGGAACCCCTCGACAGTTCGAAGGATACGGGACCTAAAGAAGCGTTTTTTCCCGGATATTCTTTTCTTAATGGAAACAAAAAAAACCGACGATGTTGTTCTAAAGAAACTGGAACAATTGGATTATGAAGAACATGCCTTGGTTCCTCCCATTGGACATGGTGCGGGAGGACTAGCCTTATTTTGGAAGAAAGATTTAAACTTATCTGTTCTCTCTACTTCTGCAAATTGTATCAATACCAAGATTGTATTTGAAGGAAAAGCTTTCTATGCCAGTTTTGTTTATGGAGATACGGATAGAATTCAAAGGAGAGAGATGTGGAATAATCTCACAGAAACGACACTGGAAAGAGATGCACCCTGGTTCATCACATGTGATTTCAATGATATTCTAAATGCTGAAGAGAAAGTCGGGGGCCCAGCTCGACCAGAGGGGCTCCTTTAGTGACCTTCGCACCTTCTATTCGGAAGGTGATCTATTTGATCTACGGCACTCCGGAGATCCACTTTCATGGAGAGGACAGCGGGGATCTCACCTCGTACGATGTTGGCTAGACAGAGCCGCAGCGAACTCAGCATGGGCTGAGAATTATCCAACCACAAGATGCCAATACCTTGCTTTTGAAGGGTCCGATCACAAACCGATCATATCTTTCTTCGAACCCGAACGCAAGAAGCGAAAGGGACTATTCCACTATGACAGAAGATTAAAGGAAAATGAGGAAGTGAAGGAGCTGATTAAAAAAACCTGGCAAGGATTCAGAGCCTCAACTGTCGCATAGAGAATTACACAGGTCCGTAAAGCGATCACGGAATGGAATAAGGAGCAATCTCGGAACAGCAGACTGTTTATCGATCAAAAGAGAAGAGAGCTGGACGAGGCCCTATCAAGTCCTAGAAACGATGTGGACCTGATTCAACAAATAACTTTGGTACTTACAAAGGCCTATAATGAGGAAGAAGCGTTTTGGAAGCAGAGAAGTCGCCTCCTTTGGCTTAGCTTAGGCGATCGCAACACAAGCTTTTTCCACGCGGCAACCAAAGGAAGACGACGTGCAAACTCCTTCTCAGTTATAGAGAACGAAGAGGGAGAGATTGTGCACAGAGAAGAGGATATAGCGATGGTTATCGTGAGATATTTTACAAACCTTTTCGAGACGCAAGAGGGGAATAGAGAAGAGACGGTCAACTATGCACTTAAACCGATCATATCAGAGGAGCAAAACCTAGCACTAATCGTCCTTCCCTCTCCGGCCGAAATACGCAACGCAGCCTTCTCCATCCATGCGGACAAGGCTCCGGGACCCGACGGTTTTTCTGCAAGCTTTTTCCATAGCAACTGGGACAACATTGGCGCAGACATAGTGAGGGAAGTTCAAGGTTTCTTTTCTTCGGGAGTTCTCCCAGACCGTATTAACGGTACACACATTAGACTGATCCCGAAGAAAACAAACCCGCAAACAGTAGCAGATTACCGGCCCATTGCCTTGTGCAATGTCTACTATAAGATAATCTCGAAGATAATCACAAAGAGACTTCAACCCCTCCTCACATCTTTAATCTCAGAAAACCAATCAGCATTTGTACCGGGACGAGCTATTTCAGATAATGTCCTCATCACCCATGAAATTCTCCACTTCCTCAAGACATCGAAAGCAGAGAAACATTGCTCAATGGCGGTTAAAACCGATATGAGAAAGGCATATGATAGATTGGAATAGGATTTTATCGAGCTGGTGCTAAAACGACTAGGCTTTCATCATGTGTGGATAAACTTGATATGCAATGTATATCCACTGTTACATACTCTTTTCTCATCAACGTTTCGCCTAGAGGACAGGTATCACCGAGCAGAGGTATCCGTCAAGGAGACCCACTCTCACCATACATTTTCATATTGTGTAGTGAAGTGCTCTTGGGACTATGTAACAGATCACAAGAAGAAGGACGTTTAAGCGGAATCCGAGTTGCAAGGGGGAGTCCCCGATTAAACCATTTGCTTTTTGCGGATGATACGATGTTCTTTTTAAGAACCAACAAGGAAAGTCGCACAGCTTTAAGAGATATCCTAAAGCAGTATGAGGAGGCCTCGGGCCAAACAATCAACCCGACAAAGTCATCTATAACCTTCGCAAACAAAACCCCCATGGACCTGAAGCAAGGCGTCAAGACTGATCTTAATATTCAAAAAGAAGGAGGGACCGGAAAGTACTTGGGACTACCCGAGCAGTTTGGGAGAAAGAAAAAGGATTTATTTGCTTCAATAGTGGATAGAATTAAACAAAAAGCAAAAGGATGGTCACAAGATTTCTCTCTACTTCTAGGAAAATGATCATGTTGAAAAGTGTTCTCACAACCATCCCATCCCATGCGATGACTTGCTTCAAACTCCCCATCTCCCTATGTAAGAGACTACAATCTGCAGTAACCAGATTCTGGTGGGACAGTCAAGATGAAGAGAGGAAAATGGCTTGGATAGCCTGGAACAAGATGGCCCAACCTAAGCACAGAGGTGGCTTAGGTTTCAGAGATTTCAGTGTTTCAACGACGCATTGCTAGCCAAGTTGAGCTGAAGATTACTTCAAAAACCGGACGGCTTACTTGGAAGGACCCTATTCGGAAAATACTGTGAGGCCGATAAGTTCTTATCTTGCTCTGAGAAATCTGCAGGCTCTCACGGCTGGAAAGGAATACTTATTGGCAGAGACCTCCTAATACAAAATATGGGATGGGTGATCAGAAACGGACAAAGCATAAGCCTATGGAACGACCCATGGCTTAACCTCTCGAACCGGAAAGACTGATGGGTCCACTACCTGAGGATTATGAATCCAGCAAGGTTGCTGAACTGTTTTATGAAGGAACTACTGAGTGGGACGTCCAAAAAATTAGAAGAACTTGTCCCTGGCAGGAACAACAAATTCTAAAGCTCAACCCAGCAAAGTAGGAGCAGAAGATAAGCTGGTCTGGCTGGGAACCAGGACAGGCGAGTACACAACAAAAACCGGGTATGCAATGGCGAGTGTTACTCAGCTTGACGAAGAACCATCGAACCTCTTGCAGCATGAGTTCGATTGGCACAAAAATGTGTGGGCATTGAACACAGCCCCCAAATTAAATTGTTCATTTGTAAAGCTCTACGTGGAGCTCTACCAGTGGGAACTCGGCTTCTGGAACGACATGTAAATGTGGATCCCAGGTGTAAGCGTTGTGGAGAACCAGAATCTATCTCTCATCTACTCTTTCATTGCAGGTTTGCGCAACAGGTGTGGTAATATGCCCCCTTTAACGCTGGCTTTGACAGTAGCAAAGTGCTAGATTCTATGGAAAGTTGGAATCATCTAAAGTCCCGACAATGCTTACCTCCTACGGGGTTAGTTTCCGGACTGTTATCCCCCTAGATCCTCTGGTCAGTCTGGATTGACAGAAACAATCTGTGCTTCAATGATAAACTTTCAAACCCAACGGACATCCTCTCTAAAGCTATCGCTTCAGCAAGAGAGTGGCAAAATGGACAGGTTATACAGCCCCGAGTAAAAGTCAAGAAAGTACCTATCTCAAAACCAAGGGAGACCGGTGTGGTCTGTAGAACGGATGCAGCTTGGAAAAGCCTCGGAAAATTTGCAGGATTGGGCTGGAACATCATTGACAATGGCAAGAGTCTACACTTTTCTTATTTCGATTTGAATGTTGAGTCCCCCCTTTTAGCAGAAAGTTTGGCCCTGAGAGAAGCCATGTCAAAATGCGTGGAGCTAGGATTGACCGAAGTGAGTTTTGAAGCAGATTCAACCCAGTTGATATGTGCTATCAATGGTGGAAGCATACCAATGGCAATCTATGGAGTGATCTCGGATATTAAGCTTTTGTCTTCCCTGTTTTCTTTTTTCCTCTTTTAGATGGATCAGCCGTGATTTTTAATGCAACCGCAGACAGGTTGGCAAAACAGTGCCTGAATGTAACTGAGGCCTTTATGGCTGAACCTAACTCTTGAGATTTGAATGAATGTTAGTTGTGTTCAAAAAAAAAAGAATTGAACTAAGTAACTAACCATCCAAATCGAAACACATTATTTTGACTAAACTATACGCGAGATAAACTTAATTTGATCTAATTTAAAGGGGAAATAATAAATATCTATGTACACTAATAATCTAATCGAACCAAACGAAATAAATCGGTGAAAAAATATTACCAAACTCACCCAAACTTTCTTATCCAACAAGATCAAAGTCTGAAATGCTTCCCCCCCCCCAAAAAAAAACATTCTTATATACTCTCCACCTTTTTCTATTTAATTTTTCTTTATTTAAATTGCTAAAATAAGTAAAAGACTAGAGAATGAAGTAAAACTTAAATAATTATAACTCCTACCATTATATTAACTAAACCCGAATCCAAACCTATCTATTAAACCCGAATCAAATCGGGTTGGTTCTCATAATACCCCTAAATCGACCAAGGCATTGACAATTTCACTTAATCAAACATCCAACAAAATCATTCAATTCAACACCATCATTGATCAAACCTCATACTTGCTTCACCAGAGCAAAGAAACTAATCATCATCCAGATTGTCATGGCACGAACAAAAATCCGTTCTTATTTTGAGAGCGAAACATAAGTGGCTGGAGTGGCGAGTCTCGAATTAACCATCGAAAACCAAGAAGCAAAGACCGACATCGTCGAGACCTCGAAGAACCAAGGCATCACCAAGACCTCCGTAACCGTTCTTGTAACCGCTGTAAGTGCTCATGTAACTGCAAACCCAGAAGTTAGAGATGGAGAAGATGAAGAACAAACTGAGGACATGCAAGGCGAAGAGGAAAAAGAAGGAGAAAAGGAGAAAGTGTAGAATCGACCATCCAAAGAAGAGGAGAAAGAAGTAACTAACCATCCAAATCGAAACACATTATTTTGACTAAACTATATGGGAGATAAATTTTATTTGATCTGATTTAAAGGGAAATAATAACTATCTATGTACACTAATAATCTAATCGAACTAAACCGAAATAAATCGGTGACAAAATATTACCAAACTCAGCCAAACTTTCCTATCCAACAAGATCAAAGTCTGATATGCTCTTCCCCCGAACAAATCTCATATACTCTCCATCTTTTTTTCTACTTTATTTTTCTTTATTTAAATTTCTAAAATAAGTAAAAAACTAGAAAACCCAGTAAAACTTAAATAACTATAACTCCTACCATCATATTATCCAAACCTGAATCCAACCCATTCATTAAACTCAAATCAACTCGGGTTGGTTTCAGAATACCCCCAAAATCGACCAAGGCATTGACAATTTCACTTAATCTTCCCCTTTCCTTCGATCCCCTTCAGCCAAACATGCCACAAAATCATCCAACTAAACATCATCATTGATCAAACCTCATACTTTCTTCACCAGAGCGAAGACCTAATTATCATCCTGATTGTCATGGCACGGAAAAACCGTTCTTATTTTGAGACCGAAACATAAGTGGCTGGAGTGTTGAGTCCCGAAGTAACTGTCGAAAACCAAGAAGCAAAGCCAGACATCGTTGAGACCTCGGAGAGCCAAGGCATCACCAAGATCACCATAACCGCTCTTGTAACCGCCGTAAATGCTCATGTACATGCAAATTCAGAAGTTAGAGATGGAGAAGATGAAGAACAAACCAAGGAAATGCAAGGTGAAGAAGAGAAGTAAAAAGAAGAGGAGAAAGAAGTAGAATCCCAAACAATTGAAGAATCTGAAGAAGAAGAGGGGAACAAAGTGGAAGCCACAACTTCAACGTTTCGGAAGAAACCCAATTAATGTCTGAACATGCAACGGTATGTACTAGTTGAAGGTGTAAGAGGATAGTTAGTATAACTAGAATAAGTAGGTAAAACTTTGTAAAGTTTGTCTGACTTAGTGTACTTGGAATAATGGTCTAACTTAGTTAAACTTGGAACAACTGTAAAATTGTGTAAAACGTAGGAAGACTTCTATTGTTTTTGTTTTTGGTTACATAAATCTAGATATACGTCTTAATTTCTGAGAGGATGGATCCGGTTTGCTAAAGTTTATAATTTTAGATATACCTCAATTATCCATATATGTCTCAAAAATGGCGTTTCATAGAGAATGAATCGCTTGTCATGGATAAAGCCAGAGCAATGTTAAGTGAGACTGCTGAAATTTACTGGACATAGGTAACTTTAACCAGAGTCTACTTGATTAATAGGTCTTACTTGATTAATAGGTCACCAAATGCATCAATCAAGTTTGAGATTCCAGAGGCAAGATGGAAAAGGTGTGATCCGGATTATGATCACTTAAGGAGTTTTTTGGTGTATTGTGTATGTACATCAGGTAAAGGAATAAACAAGTCCAAGGGCCGCTAGAGAGATCTTCTTGAGATATGCACGAGATAAAAACGGATGCAGAATTTGATTGGTTGAAAAGCATAAGTTGTGGTCAGTAATGATGTTGTGTTTAATGAGGAAAGATTGTTCAAAGATCTAGAAAAGGAAAAGGACTAGGAAATCATACTGAAGAAATCAGAGGTACAATAGAATAAAAAAAGGGTCACTGCAGCTGGTTCTTCTGTAATAAATGAGTAAACATATGTCGCAGAGACATAATTAGATGGATGACCATATATATATGAGTTGGTACATATCTGTTAGAGAGACAAAGAAAAAGGTATATTAGACCACCATCAAAGTTCGAGGATGCTGATTTCTTAGCATACACATTGTCAAGTGCGAGGATTTGGACTTCGATGAACCTAAGAGCTATTCAGAAGCTAGGCATAGAAATCAGCAAGGATTGGAAACTTTAGAATGGAGCAACATATGAACAAATGTTTTCATTGAATAAAAACAATATGTGAGACTACTCAAAGAGACCTAAAGATCATAAAGTTATTGGTTGTAAGTGGATATTCAAACTTAAACCGGGATTTCAGGTGTTGATCAGCCTAGGTAAAAGACTAGATTTATTGCAAAGGTATTTTCTCAAGTTAAGGGTGTTGACTATAATGAAGTATTTTTCACCCTTGGTCAAACATGTATCCATTCATTATTATTATCATGAGTGGTAAATTTTGATTTGAAATTGGAACATGTATATTAAGCAAATTTATAAATTAAAAATGCTTCTATTTGAATATGTAAGGGATATTTAATATGGATTATAAGAACAGCTGAGGTATACTAAATGTTCTATACAGAAAATGTTATATATCAAACTGTAGATAAATTTTTGAAACACACTCCCACAACGGTAGATAAAGTTCAGGTTTTAAATTATTAAAGTATGGTATGATCAATTAGATATCGTAAGTTTTAACAAAGAAAAAAAAAATATCATTGTATAACAACAAAAGGGTTTTTACTTATGAATAATGAAAGCAAGTATTACATATATCTATGATAAGAAACATGTTAAGAATATTTTCTTGTATTTCTAGAAAATGCCAAGATGCCAAGATGTCCAAATATAATTTTAAGTTACTATAAATTATATATCTGTTACTATAGAGTAAAATTATATATGTTCAATTAAACCACCCAATCAAGTGATACACCAAACACTGACAACTAAGCACAGTTTTATTAATTTACAAAATTCCATCCTTCAATTATTATCTTACTATTTAGACCCAATATATCAAGAAAAATTCTCTAGTATAACCTTTTTATTTTCTTTTCACCAAAGAGCCCTCAAAAGGAAAATGACAAAAAGATTTTTCATTAAAAGGTAAATATACATTTATATCCTCAGGGTTAACTAATCTAAACTTATGGTTTAAAGTTAATTGGTGGATTAAATTCTTTTAAAATAAATATTAAAATTTCAAACTAGTTTCGAAAAGCATTTTCGAGTTCAAAAAGAAAATTTGAAAAAAAATTGTAAAAAGAATTATAAAAATTGAATTTGAAAACATATAATTTGAAAAGTATTGTTATTTATGTATTTATTTATATTTATATATTTATACAGAAATGGGTAAAATAATATTTTGTCGCTTTAATGAAACATCCTTTAGTCATTTTCTTCCTTGTGGGCTCTTTTGATAGCAAAAACTTAAAAATTGACTATTTAAGAGAATTTCCCATATCTTATAATATTTAATTATCCATTCATTTTTTATATTTAATAGTACAATGGCTACTCAAATAAATTATAATTTTTAAAATAATAAAAAGATTTCATCATAATTTCCTAACATATAATAAGATATTAAATTATGATATAATAATTTTAAACTTAATATAGCAAGACTAAAAATCAATTTGAAAATAAAAATAAATTGTTATAAATATACATATATCTAAATATAACGCTTAATATGAGGTTTTCATGATGTCTACATAACTTAAATTTTTTTATCATGTGTATGATATTTATTTTACGAATCGTATAAAGCAAACCTTTTGAGAGAATAGATAAAAAGGTATCACCTTATTTAAGAAACAAACATTAAAAAGTCATTTTTTTTGTTTCTACTCAATCGACCACAGTTTTTACCCTTGTTCAAAAACGAGGCGCGGCGGCCCGTTTAAACGCCGGTGAAACGCTAATCGGCCCTCTGCCGTGTCGATTTGGGGCAAATCGTCCAAGAAATCGGAGACAAAAAAAAGTGTCACTTTATTCTAAGTATCAAGTGTAAAATCATGAACTGCAGTAGAAATCTATCATAACTATGCGAAAATCATCAAAAAACAAGTGTTGGATGCGAAAAAAGTGAAACGGCGCAGATTAGGGTTTATGAAACTACAGAGGCTGAGGTAGACGACGAGGGTATTTTGGTAATTCATCATTGATTAATGAAAAAGTGAAAAAATTAAAACGAAAACGCATTCTACTCTGCTCAAACCCTTGCCATGAACTGTAAATAAGGGGGCGAACCACTAGACTAGGACGTATTCAATGGTTTATTGTACATTTACTTTTATAAATATCGATAACAATAATAAAATACTTAAAATTAATCCCCAATTAATCCACGCTTAATTTCGATTTTATCATTAAATGCGCTAGGCGTGACCCGAGCGTACGAGGTAACGCCTAGCGAGTTTCCGAATCAAGGGGGTTTTTTTAAACCAAAAAACCATAAATTTTAACTTACTATTAAAAGTCAAATTATAAAATTAAAACAAAATAAACATTATCATTTTTATGCAAACTTTAATTGTTAAATAATATATGATGTGTAAATTAGATGTACTACATGTTAATTACTATAAACAAATTAAAATTTTGTACGAGATCTAAAGTTTATTATCATATAACTAATTAAAAGGTTACATACATAATTTCAAAAAAAAAACAAACCATAATTACAGTTCTGACCAGGCGTGTTATAAGAGGCCTCTTGGAGTCCTGTCTTTTTATGTTGCTGACAAAAAAATATTACAGATTATGTAATCTCTTATATATTCTTTTAAAGAGCATTTTAATAGGCAAAATTCATCATTGTGGTAGCCTCACAAGGCATTCTCAATCCTTTATAAAATAGCCATAAATTTACTAGAGTATTTACAATTCAATGCCGTTGGACCTATGTTTTTTATGTAGTGTTACATCACGTATCAATAACCCATTTATAAGAATCGAGCCTTTAAATTGTCATTTAAATATTAAAATACATAAGTGTACGTGAACAGTGAGAATTCGTTTATATTTTATTATAAAAATATTAGTATAAAATGTATAATATATTTATTTTTAAATAATATGTATAATATATATGTATTTTATTGAATATATTTCTGATGCATATTAATTTATAAAATTAAGAAATATATAATTAATCTTTATTTTATTTAATAATGGCATAAAATTATGTATAATCCAAAAATAAATTTATATTTTAAAACCAATTTTATAATTATTTTTAAGTTTAAATTATATAATGTTCATAGTCTCATTAAGTTAACTTTTGAATGAATATCCATCTAAAAATATATTATGGAGCTATGTTAACAATAATTACTAGGATATATAATCAACGACTTCATCACTTTCCTTTTTAGGAATCCGATTACACATACATTGCTAATGTATATTTAAATTTCATGACTTATAGAAATTAATTTTGTTTAGTATTTCGTTAAGGGGAAATGGTAATAACTCAAAACTGTTTCTGATTTGCAAACAAAAATACTAAAATATCCACAATCCTCCTATATATTAACTGAAAAGTCATTTATTGATTTTTGCTGATGTGTCGTTCATATGAGAGCTCTTCAATTAATTGTTATAATTTGATCTGGTTAATAGTTTTCATTTTTTATTTATATAATTAAAGTTTTTAAATGAAATTAATCTTAAAATTACTTAATCTAATCTAACAAACAATTAATCATCATAAATATAGATGAATTAACATAGTTATTTATAGAAATAAATTAAATATCATACATTACATTATATAAGTTGGATACTTACATAGACAATTATAAAATGATTTTAGCTTTCCAGCAGAACTCCACCACTCACTTCTAGAGGCCTCCAAGGAACTACTCAATCTTCCTCCAGAAGTTAAAGCAAAGAACGAGAATCACAAGGCTGGACACGGCTACATATCCATGATCTCCGATGATCAGCCCGTTCATGAAGGTTTTAATATATTTCTATTGGCAATTAAACAATAAATCATATATTTCAGAAACCTAATAAACCTATTAATATTAATTTAATTCACTCATTCACTATATATATATATATATATATAATATTTATTTAAAATATGTCAAATGAATGTGAAATAGTCAAACATATAATTTAAGAAAATCAATCATTTTCAAATAACAATGTATATCACAGATGATTTATCACTTTTAAAAAGTAATTAAAATATTTTATATTTTAAAACGTAAAATATATGGTAAATCATTAAAAATTATATTAATCAAGAAAAGGTTTATTTAATTATTAATATAAACAGATGATTTAAAATTATTATCTGGTAAGTTATTTATTATATGGTAACTAATTTATAACTATTATATGTTAAATTATTTAAAATTATATTAATCAAACACAAACTTTTCCTAGAGTTAATACTCTATTAATATAATTTATATAACTGTGATTATAATATAATTAGCATACTTATTTTAGAGAAAAAGGAGACACAAATAAAAATACGAGCAAAAATAACAAAATAATTATTGTGTTCTTGTTTCGTTTATACTCTTATGATTGAATTTTTATTTGTTTGTCGAGATATATGTATTTTGGTGTTACTATAACTTGAGCTAATTAGCTTTATGTGCTCTTAAAACGTTAAGATAAATTGAGTAAAGAAATCAATAAAATTACGAGTTCTACAATTGTTAAAATCAAAGATGAAAATATAATGTAAACTGGAATTAAAAAATATTATTTAAAAATAATGAGATGTATTTTTTGCGGTATAATAAACTTTTGGAATGTACAATACTAAAAAATTAACAAATTTTATACAAATAAAAACATTTTATTTGATTAACTTTGGATAACACATTAATATTAAGTATATTTGTCTAAAATAACGACATTTCATATTTAAAAATTTAAATATTTTCTTTTTCTTTTATATATAATTATTTTTAATTATATTTAATTGAAATATGTATTTTTAATTTAAAATAAATGAAAATAATATTTTTTAAAGATCTAAACTATGCTTAGTTTAAATAAAAACACTTTTTCCGATGAACTAATGTTTGATAAAATAGTGCGATGATCGGAGATAATTTAAGGAAGAATTTGTTTGCTTAACCATTTGATTTTTATACTACACACTAAATAAAAAATGAGTGGAAAGTGTTGATTAGGATTTGACAAAATTGTGAGAAAAATTGTTTAAACTACCATTTTCCTAATACATGTTTCATGTTTACATCAACCAAATTTATCTTTAGTTTTAAGAAGATAAATCATACTATATATTAATTGAGAAGTCATTTAAGTAATATTTGCTTATGTGTCGTTAATAGTTTAAGTTTTTTTTAAAATAATTATAATTTGATTGTTATTAACTTAAACAATACTTAGGCTGCAACTGGATTGTTGATTTATGGAATGAAATGACGTGGAATGACTTATTTCATTAATTCAAAATCTTGTTCACCATTTGACATGAATGAAATGGAATACTCATTTTCATCAATTCCACAACATTCTAAAAATTACAAAGAAAAACATTTTAAACATTCCTCTATAATTTTTCTCATGATGATTGAAATAGAATATATTCCATTTTTTGCTGTATTCCATTCATAATATTCTATTTATTTGTATTATATTTAGTGTACCAGTTACAGCCTCAATGAAAGTAAACTCCCCGCACGAAGAAACAGATCAATCCTTAGTACTATATAAAACAAGATAACAAAACCCCTCTTTGATTGTCTCTTTTTTTTTTTTGCTAAATCCCCTCTTTGATGTCTCTTTTTTTTTTTTGCTAAATCCCCTCTTTGATTGTCGTTGACATTTGGTGGTTAATTATTTTTGTAAATTCTGTGTCACTTTTCGAGAATTGATTCTCAGATTACATTTATATCATTCCGATTTGAATTATATGAATATTGCTTGCACGATGTTGCAAAGTTTGCTACTCAAAATAAAAATCATATAAAATTTATATTTCTCCAAAAATTGAGAGAATAAGAAAGAGGAAACTTACGGCCATGGTAGTCCCCAACAAGCATCATATCTCCTTCATTATCTTTAAAAGTTAGTTCCAATGACTATGCATATGCAGTTTGCTTTTGAAATTAAAAAGTTCTTCGTGATTATATCCATCAAAAACAGTTATATCCACAGTTCTAATAACACCTTCATGTGAATCTAGTCAATAAACACATCAAGTGTTTGTGAACTAAATATAGTCATCTCAATCTGTTAAAATTTATGCAAGTTTCTTATCAATATTATATCCACTGTATTAGAATAAACGGTGTGTAACCATATATAAAATCAAGTCTTTTCTTATAACTAACATGATTAATATTATGAATTCCTATGTTTTATAATGTTCTAGTTATTTAATAAATAATTTTAGAAATTGAATAAGAATTAAAAGAATAAGTAGATGATGATCTTTTTTATACCTTAGTACGATTTGTAGTACAAATGATTTCCTTCCTTTGGAATTATATTACCCGATGGCACTGCTTGAATTTTTGATCAAGCTTTTCTTCTTTATAGATTTCAGAATTTTTTGTCTTTTGGTATGAGTGAGTGTTCCAAAACATATCTTCCTTTGGTGGAAGTCATAAGATCAACTCCAAATAATTTGAAGCTACCAGATGCATTGGTGGTTAAATTTCTTGGGAATTGGAGTCAGAATTTGAAAAAGATTTTAAAAGTTGATAGATTTTTAGAAGTTCAATGATTTAACAAATACTTTCTTCATTTCTATCAAATATTTTATATTGATTTCTGTAGATTATTATTGATTATTGTGGATTTTCATAATATAAGTTTTTTCAAGAAGTTTCTGTTTTAGGGTAACATAAAAAAAATCTTTCTACAAATTTTTTTATTTCAAAAAGAATCTCGACGTAAACCATATATAACATCACCTACTTGACACATTGATGCACGATTTTTCTGGTCCATCACCTAAAAGTAATCCACTGCTTATTACAATTATCTTATAGTCTTTTGCATATTCAGTAGCATAAGATTGTTTTCCAGCCACTATTGTTGACCATATACGATACATTTGTGTATCATTTATGTATTACTTCATGTTTGACTTCTTTTTTATAATTTTAAGACACAAGTGGAGTTGTTTTGGCATGTGCTGGATTGCATATTTTTTTACGTAAAGAAATGTCGAATAAGAAGGCTTTTCCAGAAGAATATGATCGACGAAAACATCGAAGAATAAGAAGAAAATGGAGAAGTAGCATTAAGAAGTTGGGTACTCTTGAATCTCACATAGAATGTACGCTAATAACTGGAGAAACATGATAGCATCTAATATGTGAACAGATGCAGTAGGAAGTGGAACTCAACAATGATGGGTTGGTGAGTTCACGTAGACATGAGATAATTTTATGGTTCGGTGTGTTCACACCTTCAAAACACCATTATAGTTTTTTACTCAGTTTGTTTCATTGGGTCTTTTGTTTTTCGAAACACCATTATAGTTTTAAGTTGTAGGTGTATTGTTTTTATTACACAAATTTCAAAATATTATGAGTATACCTAAGATTTTCAATTTTTAATATTATGAGTAGTAGTATAACGAATTTACCTTCCATTATAACAAGAGAATTAATAGAGGGATTACAAAATCTATGATAACTAAACTTTTTGAATAACAAATGGATTTGAATGAAATTTAAAAGACTCAAATCAATAACCATAGCATTTTTGTTATGATTTTAAAATTCTTAACAGTAACCCCTTTAAGTTCAGTTTTTAAATATAACAGTATGGTATGATCAAATTTGATATAATAAGTTTTAACAAAGTCGAAGGTATATAATTCTATAAAAAAGCAAAGGGGTTTACTTATGAATTATGAAAGCAAATATTATAAATATCTATGATAATGAACATGTTATAAATATATTGCATTTTGAAGCTCAAACTCTAGACAAATCACCGCATGTCAAATGCCAAGATGCCCAAAATATAACTCTAAGTTACTATAAATTCCCAGTCATTTTATTATATATATATGCTTATATACAAACTAGCTTTTCATCAATCTATACTAATAAAAAGATTTTTTGAAGCTTTATAGAGCGTTCACATCAGCATTAAAACCCTCTTTCAAAAGAAGTCACGTGGACATAAAATTAATTTTTCATTTTAAAACATACAACAAAAATGGAAAAACTACATTAAACATATGTAAGATTTATCATTTTTCACTAAAAAAGACGGTTTATCTCCATAATGTAACATACCATTTATAAAAAAAGCAAAAAACATATATATAATTTCAAAAATAATAAATTGTAACTAAACATACAACATAAAAATGGAAATACTTACATTAAACATTATAGTTTTACACCAATATAAAAAAATAGATAAATAATGTAAATATATATTATACGAATTATATATATAATAAGGCAAATATATAATATAAGAATTAATATAAAATAATAAGTAATTACATAATTTTAAAATGTAAGAATTCATTAAGCATTAAATATCTATCTTAAAATATATAATATATATATTAAGTAATTATATAATATAAGTAAATACACAATTTAAAAAATGAAAAGTACATTAAGATTTAAACATCTATCTTAAAATATTAAAATATAGATATTACGTAAATAAAAGTATAAGAAATGAAAATACACATTTAAAAAATGAAAAAGTACATTAAGATTTCAAACATTCTATCTTAATTATGTACATCTATCTTAAAATTTAAAATATAGTTATTAAGTAAATAGAAAGTATAAGAATTGAAAATACATAAATATAGAGGAAAAATAAATAATAATTAATAATGTAAATATATAATACACGAATTAATATATATAATAGAGTAAATACATAATTTTAAGAAATGGAAAAATTACATGAAGCATTAAACATCTATTAAAATGTAAAATATAGATATTAAGTAATATATAATATGAATAAATAAACAGTTTTAAAAAATGAAAAAGTACATTAAGATTTATACATCTATCTTAAAATATAAAATAATTGATATTAAGTAAATAACAAATATAAGAAATGAAAATACACAATAAAAATAGAGAAATTTCATTAATATTTAAACATCTATCTTAAAATGTAAATATAGATATTAAGTAAATAGAAAATAGAAAAATGAAATACACAATGTAAGGAAAAACAAATAATATGTAAATAATAAAAATTAAAATGAAAATATTATATTAAAATTAATATAAATTTCAAAAGTAAATATATATATATATACAAAATAATAGTAATAATTAAACACATATTTTTTAAAATAGAAAAAATAGATTAAGATTTAAAACCATTATCTTAAATGTAAAATATAGATATTAAGTAAATAGAAAGTATAAAGGAATGGAAATACGCTATATTATATAGAGAGTCTAAAAATGAAAATACACAATATATGTAAAATTTTAAAATTCCAATAATAGATTAAATTTTATATGAAAATGTTAAATAAATAAATGAGTAATAAATGATATAATAGAAATACCAAATTAAACACAAAAAAATATAATTTTAAATCAAATAAGTCCCTATAAAACTCATTATTCCATCAACATCAACCTCACACCTATCAAAGAAAACTAAGAACTTTAGCAAAAAAAAAGCTCCACCATCAACTCTTGCCCATCCCGAAAGTTTTTGATGACCTTAAAAGAGATTTTTGTAACAATGAACTTTTTGTTAGATTGATTCATTGCTTGTGAAGCCTACAACTTCCAAAAGGCAAACATACTCATTGGGAGTTGAATTCCTGCTCATAGACTCAAATATTCTTACAAATTTGAATTTATTTAATCTTTAACCTTTATTGTTAATATTCATACTTACTATTGAATGATCAAACCATTACAATCAATAAACTATTCAAGCGTTTATCCCAAAACACTTCTTTTTCCCGTCACATCAGGTATTGGTTCATGTTGGTTTAATATTATTCTTGGTTTATTAAACGGTTTAGGATGGATCTATTGTAAATGTAATTTAGGTTTGTTTAGCATATATTATGCTAAATAACTTAAATTAACTAATAGTAATATTATGTTAAAAATAATTCTTAGAGAGTTTTCAATTAACAAAATTATAGTTTAATTTATTAAATTCGTTTATTATTTAAAACTAAAGTTTTTTTAAAAAACATAGTGAGTTATAAATATCAGTGATGGAGTTGGTGAATATAACATGAAGACAAAAAATATAAATATTTAATTTTTAAGATAATAAAATCAGATTTTTATTCAGTTATTTGATATATAATATCATAAATTAGTTTTAAAAATTATACATAATTTATATATATATAGATTAATCTTTCAGACTTAAACTATTATATTATATATGAAAAATTTTGTTAAATAAAAATAATTTAAGATTTTTAAAATAAAAACAACAAATGGTTATTTACATATAATTATTGTATATAACATTATACTATCATTTAACAAGTATTAGCTAGGTTAAGTATACGAACAACACAAATTCAAACATCACAAAAATATTCACATAAACATTACAATACAATAATTTTAATATAAAAATATAATTCAAATAAATTATTCAAAAGAAATAGTTATATATTTAACATTTGAAAATCAATGCCGCCGGCGTAGCGCAGATTATATCTCAAGTTCTATTTAAACCAACTAATCAAGTAATACACCAAAAACTGACACCTTAAGCACAATTTTATTAATTTATAAAATTTCACCCTTCAAATATTATCTTATTATTTAGACCCAATAAATAAAATATATATTTAATAATCCTTTAATTTATAGTTAATAGTAAATTTAAACTCAAATAAATTATAATTTTAAAAATAATAAACAAAATATCAGCAATAATTCTTCATAGAAGACATGAAATACATAGATCTAAATTTGGAGTATAATGAATTACTCTAGCGTCATCAAATAATATCAAAAATTAACATTTGAAAATGAAGACTAACAAAAATATTTGTTCTTAAGAGAGAAGGAGTAAAATGAATACTCTAAATTCATACCGGCATTCACCTAGAGGTGTTTCCGATGATGTCTACATTAACTTAAACTAAGAATAATCTTCCACGGTTTTACGTTATTAACTACAAATAATAGATATTTTCGGACCGCTCTACTCTGAGAGCCAAAGTAGTTTATTAAAGTAACTAGTAGTTAATAAAAATGATCACTCCAAATGGAAGACAACATAATAGATAACTCATATGTCACTCTATGTAGTTTGAACTCACGAGAGGTACGACACAAGCTTAGCACATAATTATACCACTATAAAATTCCAGCAAAGGACCTCAACCCAAATTTCGAATTTGAATGAATCTTGTTTACTGGCTTTAAAGTAAAAAATATATGAGTGCGAGTAAACAGATATAATATGTCTATTAGTCCTACTCAAAATAAACTGAAAGATATACAGATGTAAGGGAGATCATAAAGATCATTATATAAAAACTAAATTTAAACAGGTACAAGACAGCCTAAAGCTAACTCAAACGCTCATAACGTCCCTCATGAAGTGGAAATTAAAGAACTAAATAAAACTTCGCGAATGCGTGTATCGAAAAAAATACAAAGAACTCAACCATAAATCTCCCATTTGCGTGATAAAGAACTAAAATCGTAAAGTATACTTGCATAGTATGACAAAGAATAACGTGATGCATAGATCACACCAACTCGCCGAGAGCACAAAAAGCACATGTAAAGAGGCATGCACGATGAAATAGCGCATTCAAATTGACCAAGTGGAACAAAACAATACTTATCAATCGCCACTATATAAAATAAAAAAACGTTAACATAGATTTCATTCAAACTAATCTCAGTAAATCGTATAAGAATAATTTACTTAGCTCACAGCACAAGCAGAGCTGGCACTCGTATACTCTACCTTAGTAAACGAAACAATTGCAATGAAAAGGAGAGATGATTAAAAGAAATACAAAAAGAGAAGAGTCTAACAAGAGTGAATATAGACAAGAATTCACTCCATAACCTACTTATCACAAATCAACTGCCTTCAAATATAAAAACACAAATTGTTTAGCCTAAACACTTAATCAGTATAGTAAAACGTTCGCCGCGCTAGTAATTGCGCACCCACTCTTTAGCAGGATTACTTCATCACTAACAAACAATAATATAAAAGTCACAACTATATACCCCATCCTTTAGATGCGAGTCGTCAGAGCACTCTGTATAGGCAAAGTTAATTGTCTGTAAAATGCCTGTAAGCCACTTTTACGAGAATATGAATATCTCTATCTTCATTTGACGTCTAATGGCATGACCTGATTTCATAGAAACTATATAAATGCAATGATTTTTTACAAGCTTGCGTCTAGAAGATTACACTTACTCACAACAATAAGAGAGTCACATATGATTTATATTATCGCGCTGAACTTGAAAGACGATAGATAAAGTAAAGGAAACTTGCAGGGCAACGAATGTGGTATACTATCTACCAAGCAAGCGCAGATAGCGATAGCTACACTTGACCTAATATGGATAAAGTTAGTTAGCAACTTCTTTACAGCAATGCAGCTTAGTCATATTAAAGAGCAGTTCTTTTCATAGATTCTAATCGATCGAGTGAGTGTGTGATCGCTCATGTCAACAACAGTTAAATCCACAGTATTTAACAACACCTTTCCAATGTGAGATGATACGCATGTCAATAAAATGAATTCCAAGAAGTCGAGTTTACGTGCAAACCAAATTATCTAGTCGAGCGTGTCAAATGTTACATATTACAATTATGCATTAGTCTTCTTATACCAGTAATATCATATATCTGCTGTATTAGACATAATACATACTAACTTCGCTTTGTTCTAAGCCATAACCATAAAATTCAAGTCTTTATCTTAAACTAATTGAGCTCTCTCGTTTAATCACGAAATCCTTAATTTTTATATAATCAATTACTTATTCAATAATAAATAAATTAACTTTGGCGTACTTCGACTACAAAGTCAAGAGAAAAGTAGAGGATATAATCTATTTATTTCGAATACATAGTCTGAGTTTGACAGAATAGAACTTTGTCTCCTTCCTTCCTTCGGAATTCTAGTTATGATAGCACTTGACACTTGAATTTGATCATAGCTATTTCTTTTTTAATTCATGAAACATTCTTTGTCCTCTGGTAATGCTTAAATTGAGTGGTGCAGAAACAATGCACTATGCCTTGGTGGAATGTTGGTTTAATACATGAAGCTACACTGACTTCTGCGCCATTTTTGTGCTAAATCTTTTGTTCAATCATTTTAACTTAATCTTTTGAAAGAATATAAACTTCTATTAATATCAAATATGTAAAATCTACTATAAATAGTCCACTATAATTTATTATTAATATATTTTATATAAAAGTAGCAGAATTTTATCTTGGTTCTCTTCTTTGAGTCAACCTCTCACACTTCTAAGTGAATACATCAAAAAACAGACACCTATAGCACGACTCCCCCTTCTAGATGAATGTATTGACCACTTACTTACACCGCTTTCAATTATACAATATCCTCGACATTCTCTAGAACCAGAGATTCTTATCAGTCCGAAGTCTCATCCCATTTCATTATACTTCCATATATTTATCTCTAAAATCATGCACATCTTACACTACAATTTGTCAAAAAATATCAACAAAAAATTCAGCAATCAACATTTTATTTGGACACTGTAATAATAAAAATCACAATATGTTAAATACTTAAAATATTCATTTGTTTCAATCTTTGGGTAAGTACTGATATACCAAGAACTCACAAAATTAAAATGTCGAAAAGCAAAATATTAAAATTGGTACTGAGGAAGTACGAAGTTGAATAACACTATTGTCTAAATATTGACACATTCCAAATTAGATGTTTTCAATGCATGTCAAACATAACTTAAACTAATTTGTCTTTGTTCATAGTAATATTGATAAATTTCATCATTTTCGAATCTTATAAATGCGAGTTTTATTATCCAGCATGCAGAATAACTTAAGACACATCCCTTGACTGGTATGCACAATATTCGAGATATATAGCAAACATATAAATAGAGAAAAATTCCTATTTTGACACACTGCAGCCTACAAATCCAACAAAGTGTTACAATACATCATGCTCATTCTACCTAACTACTAAAGGCGACCACGAAATATAACAAAAAATATTAAAAAGTCTATATTTAATCGATCAATTTTCTTGGAAAAGTTGTTAAATCATAGATGTTTAAAATATGTCCACATGTATAGATTAGACTACAATTATAAATTAAATTGTTTGTCAATCGAGATATTCTAAATTCACTCTCTAAGACAGAACTAATAAACAACGGATGTACACGTACATATTATTAAAAAAAGAGCCTAATCTAAATGTGCACTGATTTTCCAAAACTAATAACTATAAAATCATAATATCTGAAACTCTCACGTTTATTAAGATTTCTCGTAAACGTCGAACCTCAACACCATAAATTCAAGAGGCACATACAAATAAATCATTCGGAAAATAATCATATTTATATTAGGCATTAAAAATCCATAAGTCTGAAACCCACCAGAGGACATATTCCTGCAACTGAAACATCAAAAAAAAAAATCAAAGCCACTACAGAAGAGCTATTTCACAAAGCACCGATAAATCAAGCTATTTCCTCTAATGCCAACATCATGGATGCGTCAGTTATGCTTTCACCTTTCGGAGAGCGCCTGAAGTTCCACAGAATAAGAAGCCCAAAAGCCGATTAGCCGGACCAGTAGAGCAACTGGGAAAGTAAACTCAAAGAGAGCGTAGCCCTTGAGCGATGCGTGAGCCAACCGGCAAACCAGCTGAAAAACATCAGATCCACCATAGCACTGACAGACTTAATAATGAACTGCCTAAAGTCTAGCATGAACAAGGACACGCTGAAACCTAATAGTCCCACAGCATACCAACCATGACACACATCACACACAAAGCGATTCGCTTGCACCGCAAACATTGCCTTTTGACTTACGGAATATACGAATATAGTAAACAAACTAAATTAGATTGATTTTCAACAAAGTATGATGTAGTACCAGAAAAGTGACGTTCCCGTATACTAACCCGCGACTATGCTCTCATAACACTGCTAACTAACAGTAATCCACGACACGTCCTATGTCACACTCATATACTCCTCTGTTGGGCTCCATTGATGCGTCCTAGCTTGTGGCACGGTAACAGAAAGTTGGACCATTACAGCCCAATTAATTCATGAGCTCGACCAGTCAAAGTGTTCGACGAACACTAAGACTAATGCTGTACGTGCTGCAGAGCACAGCAAGATCAGCGACTAAAGTGCATCTCCGCTCCGTGTTATACTGCCACAGCTAATACATACTGAGTCACAAAAGAAACACACGTCCCCCTAATGCACCCCAAAATTGTCCCCTCCAGCGCGTTCCATCCGCGTCACGCAGCCGTAACACCTAAATCCACTATGCAGCGAAGAAAGAGTGACTGGTAGCAGACCCTAGTACTTTCTCTCTAAATCCGGAACCCCTAAACCAACCAATTGAACGTAGTAGAAAAATACACTAATCTGAACACACTCGAGCGAAGTCTGTTCACCTTATAACTATTTTGCGCCTATTTACACACAGTCGCATAAAAAATAGATTAGTCATTACTTCGAACATTGGTGAATGATGCCTTATCTCTGATCTACTTTCTATCTCTCTGGACATATTATGGGCATAAGCGTAATTAAAACTTCATATACGCACACATACTCACATCGCAGAATCCACACCCTTCTTTCTCAGATTTAAATGTTCTTATCATTAAGACGATACCATCACCCATTCCTCCCAAAGAAGAAATCCTTAGATTCTTTCGATTCAATAATTATAAATTAGATTACGATGACTCAAATTAGACTGTATTCTACCGATTAGGACCGTACGCCAAAAAGCTTCAACACTTCATTCCAATTTGCCCCGAGAATAAACCAGAGTCACCTTCGTAGGAGAGAAACCCCCAGAAAACGAAATTCGCGATGGCAAGACTACACGAATACACTGGCACCAGATCGACTCCTCATCCTCAACATGCTCGCACTAAGACTAAAACACTTAACTGAATTCCTATTCACATATATGGCATGTTTTCAGTCTATATCTCTTTGTGCGGCAATAACATATTATAACACACGTGACACAGCAAGATCTATTCCTACAATGTTACCAGGATCTGCGTCTCAACGTTCTTCTCCAATAAAAAACCCATCATTCATCCGAACCCTCCAAAACCAACATACTGACAGCTCCATTTCTTGAGATTGTTATCTCTTGATGATATTTCTATTGCCGGGTTTTATTCAATTGAATTAGTCAGAAACTAATGATGTTTAGATACTTACTTCAAACCTTCGACTTATATGATCATTTTACTCGCGATAACAGTACATAGAGCATACACGTATGAAACAAATCATTCTACTGGTAAAGGTTTAACAAGATAGATGCAGTATAGACTTTTAAAGGGGAATTCTAAGAAAGTGTTAAAGAATCTTTATCCACAAATGGATGGGAGGGTTAATCTTCTTATTGGGCCCTAAAGAAACCATCCTAAAGCAATAATAGAAGAAGGTTCCCAATTAATGCAGTCCCTCGCCATTGACGCCCGAAAACCCAACCAAATATGTCGTCATTGCGATACACCGAGCCGCCCTAATGGCATTTATCTTATCTGCTAATAAGTCTCGTTTTGAGTCTGGAGTATGGTACTTGCAAATGTCCACCTCCTCCATAAGTCTATAGCGCTTAATTGAACAATTACGGAATTCCAGGCGGCCTACTTTAAAAAGGATTCAGAATACAAATGCACACCCAAACACCAACCCCTAGCACATTAATATCACCGTTGCAATATACATTAAGGAGTCGCCACACACTCCAAAAAAAGAAGGTCAAAAGTTACTTCATGGAAGAGCAGTCTCTGATTGTTTGCCAAAGAGTACACAGAACAGAGCAACGCAAGCATGACCACGCATCCTTCCGTAGATGTTCTACTAGCACTTCATACTACAGAGTATAGCCCGACTTAGACTATAAAGAAGACACGCTATCTCGTAGTACGTCTAGAACAGTTATTGTCGCACTTAATCAATCATTCGACGATCACCATCACTACCACGTCTGAATTGAATTTTAAGCTTAGAATCGCGCTAAGGCGCGAAAGTCTACCCAGCTCAGTAAGTTGCCACAAACAATTTCACAATAATCAACGAAAAGCCCCAAGCATTCAACTCGACACTACTCGTCGTGCCTCCCAGATGCCAATTATCTCACCACAAGAACACTCCATCCAAAAACACCTAAGCCGATACCAAGCTTATCAGTCCCCAAACAGAAGGACAAACTGCGTTACCGTCGCCGGACAATTAGCACCAATCCTTCGGGCCCAAACCTACACGTCAAAAAGATAGTCCAAAACACTCCTCATAAGTCGACATATCCGCCCTGACTATCCGCTACGCATCTATCGGCAATACTTCTGCAAGAACCCGAAGTCTGAGAGCGCATCACCAAAAAACACATCCTCATCACCCGACTAGGGACGTGATCAACTCGGGGCCCGAAAAAATACACTCCACCAGGCGAACATAGCCAGGCTCCAAGCTACAACATCTCTCTGCAGCTACTCTCCACACGGACGCATACCTATAGACCAAATCAACCTCCCATCACCAAATACGTGGCAGCTCAACGAAGTCGTCTCAGCAGCCCTGGTCAAGAAGCCAATAGTAGCCATCGAATACGTCATCATCACCAGATCAGAGCCCAAAACGGACCCTCAATCAATCACTATAGAATGAAAGTCCCGCAGCATACTAGTTGAAGTCTGGTCTTCCATGCCACACTCCTCCCTTTGAGCCGGGAACTAGCACAAAACCGAGAATGTCTTTATGGACGAGATCCGATATGCAAGAGTCACACTCGATGCTAACGCTCATGAGCGGCTCAGTCTCTCTCCCGGTGCCAACGACCTGTAACAGCGCACGAACGAGCATCATGTAGTCGTGATTGCTCGCTAAAGGTTCAGCCAACAGCCAAGCCAACGCGAACCAAACACCATCGAATAAGCTTTCTACACCCTGCGATCTTAGCGCGCTTGTATAAAACCCTTGTGTCTACCCATTTCTGCTTAGACTGCCCAGAGCTACGTAGTTGTCCTGTGACTTCTCACACCCAAAGTACACCGGTTATCATAAATTTAATTATCTGTACCATGGCTTCTTGGCAGACCGCATTACACTTAGAGCGAGGCGAAGTCTCTATATCATGATTAGAGCTCAGAAACTCCAGAGACTTCGTCTTGTAAAACTAGGCTCTAAATTCCCTACTGCCTAGCCGGCACATTCGACTAGCCGAAAGTCAGAAAACCAAGTCCAACGAACCATCGTTCTTCTCTAAAAATACCCTAAACATAAAAAGAAATCGAGCTCCCGTTCCAAACTCTTCGCAGTACCAGAAAAGTCCCACCCACTTCCAGAAATCTTTTCTATACATCAGTCAACTACAAGGATCGTGATCATTTGGAAGTGGTGTGTCGTATGGTAGATTCGACAGCCATTCCACAACGACCACGGATTGAGCCGTCAAACATATCGCCGATGGCTCCAGGGCTCGGCTTTTATCGTCTTCTCCCTCATTAACACAGAATCTCTATATGATGCCATCTCTGCGTCATTCTCATTGTAGTATCACTCGAAAACCTGAAAGCCAGACTTTCAGCACGAGGTAAGTAGGTAAACTCCGAACATATCCGAAACTAGATTGCAGCGGATCTCTCAGCGCTAGAATCGAGTAATCAACATTACCACCAATCCGCATAGAGCAAGAACGTGACACTTCAGCAAGCTCCAACGATGACTCGAAGCATGACCGCCGCCAAGCCTTCCGACGTTAGCTCTAAAGATTCATCCTAAGTCCTCCGAGTGCCGACTATACGGGTAATCCACATCATGAACAACACATCATCACGAAGGGATCTTACAGCGCTTGGATGAAGACAGTTAGGTATAGGTAGAAGTGGTTGATATGCGAGGATCGCGAAGAGAATGAACAAGTACGGTCAAATGAAGGAGGAACAATGCAGAATGATCAAGGCAAAACGACAAGCCCTGGATCCGTAAAAGTGAACGGCCTCACATGTCGTCCTAGAAGAACTCGACCACACGCAGGTCCAGGGTCTTCCTATCGTGTTTCTTTTAGTACACTTCCACCACGCAAATAATAAAACTAACTTGGTTAAACTCTCT
>CAJHQP010005936.1:0-41992 GCA_905132765.1 Moricandia arvensis
CATTACTGAGGATGAAAACGATGAGGAGATTCCCACAAGCAGGAGAAACAAGTTGGTTGCAAGAAGACATGCTGGTTATGTCGTATTCTGCCAAAACTGCGTGATTCCCGTCAAGTCTTAGGCATATTGTACTGTGAGAAGCAAAAGATCTTGGATACACCAAGAAGGTGTATGGAAACATCTCAAACCTAAGTAAGGGTTTGAGATGAAGAGGGCAATCAACAATTGCGTTCAATAGGACACGGAGTTTACAGGACACTTGGGAAAGTTTAGGGCTTTATTGGCGAGCTGCGAGATGTTTGAGGGCAAACACATTGACGCAAGATGAGCTAAATGAGAGAAGGAGAGGCAAGACAAGCGTCTTTGGCCTCTTGCCCTTACCTTGATAATCCTACTTACAATGGATCTGATCAAGCATATTACTAAGGGCCGGGATGAAACTTCCTTGATCTTAGAGGATGTATCGGCCAAATTTAGAAGGAGCAAGGGTCTCTTGGACTCTTTGGAGGTTAAAGGAGAGCTCTCTCTAAGCCATTCAAGTTGAAGTTCCTCAAGCAAAAAGAGCCATGCAACACGTTTGAAGGAAATTGAAGTTCGAATGGGACATGTGTATCATTGTAAGAGCATGGACACAAAGAAGAGTTAGGCTGGATATACACACACACTTGGAAGACGACTATTCCATGAAGGACAAGGATGAAGTAGCCACCATCCTATGGGAACCAGTGCAGAAACATGGGACAAGTAGCTGAGACAAGGTGCTGCTGGTACGCGTCAAAGCGGATCAGATGGAAGGAGCATGGGCGAGAGATGTGGCCAAGTCAACTCAAAGCACTCAACCAAGTAAGCCAAAGTGTTCAATGAAAAACAATTTTATTATGAGCATCAGGACATTTGATGCCTCCTAATCAAGGATCTCAAGGACAATGCGTAACACCCTTGGGTATTCTTTTTGATGGCTCCCTTGTTGGACGGTAGTATTATCACCCTAGGACTGCAGTATGGACCCAAGTTCATCTAGGTCATCAGTCTGGAATTGCTATGAACAGCTAGAAGTTGCCATCCATATAATGCTTGAAATATGTCGTAAACATTGATAATTGACTCTGGTGTATCCCATCACATGATTAGTGATACTAGACTTATAAAAGATATTGAACTAGCTCATGGTCATTGTAATGATAGCTAATTTGGTGATAAGGTCCTCCAATTAAGGGAATATGCAATCTGAAAGATTGTGTTGATAAAGAAATTTAGGGCCTTATTACATGGCTAACTTCACTCAGAAAATTTCTGATCCGTGAAGAATTGTAACTTCTGATTTGCAATGCAATGTGATCTTTAGCCTTAACGATGTGAAGTTTCAGAGCGATAATTGAGAGCAATAGACTAATTGGGAAGGGAGTAACAAGGGATATATATGCATAGGAAATCTTACCATGTTCTTGATTATGTCTACTCATTTACTCCTCTTTATTTTTTTTTTTTTTTTTTGGTTTTTTTTTTTTTTTTTTTTTTTTTTTTTTTTTTTTTTTTTTTTTTTTTTATGCTTTCTATGTTGAATAATAATGTCTTGTGGGCATGCCTAACTTGGCATCCCCATGTTAGAGCTTTAAACTTGATGTTAGCATAGTAGGAGCATTTGTAAGACTGTTTTTTCCAACATCTAGTAGCTACTTATGATAAATTGCTTTGATTTAGTTTCATTAGGATGTTTGGACTGCACCTTGTTTTTCTGAGGGGATATTAGAATATTTTGTGACATTCATATGATGAAAATTCTTAAATACACCTGGGGATAACTTTTTGATGCCATCAAAGGATTAAGGTTCTGATGCATTTAGAGTTTCAACTTATGTGACTAATCATAATACCAATGCTAAGCTTAAAATTTAGATCGATAATGGTGGGAGTAATGATCTTCTATCGTAGGGATGTCGTTGGCTTCTTCTTCTTCGAAATGTGATCGCTCCTTTCGGGACGTCCCGAGGGTGCAGACCTGTTGGGTGAGTTTACGATAGTCTCAGACTTACGCTGATATGCCTTGATGGCTGAGACGGTGTCACCGCAGTACTGGGATTCCCCGATGATCATGTTAACTCTGGCGGCGGTTATTGCCGTTACCCTTTTCATCTTGCCTCCTTCCACGCTTTTCTCCTGATTGGTTTCCACGGGAAGGATTCTCCGTTTCAGGAGCCTTATCGCGCGTTCCGAATCACGGACGAGGTCTTTTACATTGGAAACTTTGAAAAGTTCCCCTTTCGATCAGCTTCACTGCTAGTCTAGCCCCAAGAACTTTACAGTTGATGGTTGAGTGGCCGCGAGCTTGATGGAAGTCGCAGAAGACATTCTTGTCGTAGCTCAGCTCCGGGTCATGTATTTCTCGTTGTCTGGCCTTTCTCTGATCCAGAGTTGATGGGCGTAGCTATGTGCTTCTTGGGTTTCTTCTTTCTCGTGATGGACGTTATTGTTGTTGCGAGGGTTTTTCTTTTTTTTTTTGATTTCTGATCTGACCCTGGATTCTTTAAAGACGTCTTGGTTGTTTATGCTTTCGCGATAAAACTTTCATCTCCTTTTCGATGATTATGTAGTCTGTGGCTTTGGTGGAGCGCGTCCTGGATCGTACGTGGTTTCTCCAGAGTGATCCACTTCCTGAAACTTTGACTTGTACCAGAGCATCTTTCGGGCCGCGTCTATGGCCACTTTGTCGCTAATTCCGCTGACTTTTGCCATAACAGTTTTGAACCGTTTTATGAAGTCGCGTAGACATTCGTCCTCTCCCTGGGGCAGGCTCCAGAGGTCGACGTCAGAGGTTTGTCGGTCTATGAACATAGAGTACTCTTTGAGAAACTCAAAGCGAGTTGGTGGAAGCTTCAGATTGAATTTCACCTCAGGCGCGAGAACCATTCGAGCACTGCCCTCGGAGGTTTTCGATGAAGAGGCGGCATTCGCCGGCGTCTCTTTCCCTTCCTCTCTAAACTTATCTCTTCGCCATCGTGATCTGGAAATCCTGCAAAGTGTACCTTGGGGTCGGTCGTAACCGTCGTAAGATGTCAGCTTGATTTTCGGGATCCAAAAACTCGAGTCTCAGTGATGGCGAGTTGTAAAGGGCATTTTCTGAGATTCTTCGAGTAGCTGATTTGATCTCCGGTGCGGTGCTATTAGCATAATGGATTTGATACTTCACCTCTATAAAATCGGCTACTGTTTCCTGAGACAATGGAGGAGAACAGAGATCTCAAGACTTTTTACTGGCGGATTTCCGATCTTGTCGGTGATTGTCGTGAGTGTTCCGAAGTTAGCTTCTCGGCTTGTCGACGACGTGGATGCACGTCTGCGTCTTCGTCAGTGGGCACGGACTGACTGCCGAAATCCACCTCTACGGGCTCGGTTTCACCTCCTTTTTTTCTTCCTCAATGGGGGGCGGGGGGGGTTAAGATCTGCCAGATTTTTCCGTGCTGGCGCGGGGGTGTTTTCGATGGGATTTTTTCCAGACCGTTTTTCCTGCACGTTCCCGGTTTGGTCCAAGGGAGTTGCGAAATTGAGCCTTCTCCGCGGATTCTGGTTGCTCCACGCGAAAGAACGGCCCTGGTCCTTGCTTGTTAGGGTTTCAACCTTCTTAGTGAGGGAACTAATGACCTTGTCTTGTTCTGCCAACGTATTTTCGAAAGTCGAGAACATCTTCTTACCTCCTTAAACGCTGTGGTATTTGCGTCGGCGTTAACCGCAGTGATGTTTGTTGCCCAGAGTGTTTTCAACGTTGTCGTCGCGCCTTTGTTGGTTGTTGAGATCGCGAGCTGACATGTTTGATCTAGCGATGGTGGCTGAGAGTTAGATTAATCCGGAACCCCCTCTCCTTCTAGCGCCAAATTGTGGGAACCAAAATTTGCAACTGTCGATTTTCCGATAAAAAATAGGAAAGCTTAAGTAAGTCCTAACTTTCCCAGAGGTACCAAATATCTGCTAAACGACACGGCAAGCAATCAAACAACGAGAAGCAAAAAAAATTATTATGAATCAGTAAAACGAAAAAGAGAGCAAAGAAGATCTATTCCGAATATGGGGTTTAAGCATTACAACAAGTAAGCCTAAGTGGTAAGAGCCATCGGAGAGTTTCCTTTTTTTAACCTTGTAAGACTTGATTAAACCTAGTTGAGTCACAACTCAATAACAGAAAAACGGATATATGCCTAAATCGCCCTAAGTTCTATGTTTGCTCTGAGTAAAGAATTGCTTCTCCTTTCTTTTTCAACCTCGAAGTCCTTACATTCTCCTCTTAGAGGCGGTTTACTCTTTCCCCTTTCTGCCTTTGACCGAATTTATCGCTTTCCGTGAATTTTTCATTTTCCTTCGATTTTTTGTTTATCTTTGGAAACTTTACAAATATCTTATGAACTTGATATTTATCTTTTCCTGCAATACAAAAGATGAACGGTCATATGGATTGGGCTTAATATCGTATAAACTTGTGAGTGGGCCTTCACCGCTGTTTAGACCTTCTCGGGCCATTTTTTGACTTAAGCGTTTTTAGATTTATCGAAAAATTGCTTCCAAAACGACGACGTTCCGAAGAAATTTCGAATTCCCCCGTATAGTGGAGGTTAGATTTAGGTGTTTAGTTAACCATTTTCGTCTTACATGACTAATTCAAACCTCGTACGAGATAGTAACTCCTTTAAGTCGTAAAGTTCAAATTGTAACTCCGATCGAGATAAACGCAGAACGAGTCCTAACCGGACCCCCAAAAGAAGGCTACGAGGACAAGATAAAAATGGATTGTTTGATCTAATCTCGCCAAATGGGAGAGTTGACCATCGTGATTGGCCCAAATCGCCCGTTCGGTGAATTAATCGTCGTGCTCAGTCCCAACTCGCCGAATGCGGACTTGGCCATTATGCTTGGTCCAAAATCGCTGAACGGGCGCGAGTTCACCCATGGTTATCGGTCTAACTCGCCGAATGGGCGAGTTGGCCGTCCGCGCTTGGCCCCCACTTGCCAGAACGAGAGACTCAAATTGCTGAACGGCGAGTTGACCATGGTTCTCGGTCCAACTCGCTGAATGAGCGAGTCGGACGACCGAGACTCATGGTTGTTTCGTTGTGTCGATGCTTGAGGACTTGTCGTATCAATCCTTTCAAAATTTATACAAAACTTGATTTCGTTTTTCCTGTCCTTCTTTTCTTTTGAAATATTATCTCCTTTTTCTAAGGAGGACTTTTTCCAGGAATTTTCAGACTTTGATTCCATCGTAACCGATTTTGACCCCAACAAAGATGTGACAGATATACTTGCGATGGGCAATGGAGCTGGGAATCTTTTTGGCCAACAGTCTGATACTCAAGCATCGATCGACAATCACCATACACCATCGATTGTCACCCACCAGGCATGCCAAGGATACAGTGAAACTTACAAAAATACGATACATACAACAAGGAGGAAGTGCTGAGTGAGTTTTGCGGTATATCACTGGAAAAAGCTGGTTGTGTAATCGATGCAAAGTAGATAAAAGAGAATCTATCGATGGCATATCTTGGCAATCGAACGACATCAAACGCAACCGAGAACCAGAGACAAGAACAGAAGATGTAGATAATGGTTATCTTATACCAGATGAGCTTGGAATTTTCAAAGACCCAGAAGGACGTGCACGAGATCTTTATGGACGAATTCTAAACATACAAAAAGAGGATGTGGGGATATACCCTTCTTATGGTTACTAGATCAGGAATTTTATTTGGACAACAACCATCGATTGACGCACGAGTACAAGCATCGATAGACTGCGAGGAACAGAAGAACGTGCCGATCAACAATGATCTATACACTCTCAAACATCAAAATCGATCGACGACAGCCATCATGCATAGATCAACACCATTCCAGGGGTGAACCAGTTTTTCACCTCTAATCCTTTAGGTTCAGGAAGTCCACGATCAGCAGATTGGATAAACCACTACTGATAGACGGTCATGTAGAGCTTGGACAGAGAGCTTATGATACGAATGGAAGAAAAATTTCCCATTGGGAAAAGAAAGATGAGTATGGCATCAAAAGAGACGAGAACGGCAATGCACGATCTACAGACGGAAGAGTTGTTAACGTGCAAGAAAAAGATATCATGGCAGTTCTAGAAAGAGCTACTATGTTTGAGCTGAGCTACATATGTTTACCAGAACATGCAGCAAAGATCACTCTGTCTATGAAGAAGCAAGAAACATACAGCAGACCAGAGATTGACGATATCGTGCATGAGATCTACAAAGCTCAAGAGATGTAACTGGATGATTTCTACAAGAGGCTTGATGATGTATACTCTCCTATAAACAAGTGCCTCACCGGTTTGACTACATGCATGAATGAGATGGAGCAAGATTTGAATACTAGTTGAGGACAGCCTGCAATTGGAGGAAACAAAGCGACATCAATCGATGGCAACATCATGCCCTCGATCGATGCTAAGTTCGGCAGACAGAAGTCCGCGACAGAAGAACAATTAGAAGACAGATTCGATGAGATTACTTTTTCTCAAAGCCTGATGAAGGACGATATTTCTCAACAATTTGAGGATATATTAGAAACTACAGCTGCCAGACTTAGAATGCTACAATGCAGTATTGAGAATCTACAAAGGAAAATGCATTCAGTGGAGGTTGCTAAGGAGATCAAGTTGAATGAGAAAGCTAGAGAAGATAAGGCTATGAGAAGCTTCGTTGGTATATGAATTCAGAAGAGCAAGAAGTTGTAGACACTTGTTTTCCAAGTGTTGATCCACCTCCATTCTAGTCAGAAAGTTCAAAATGTTGAGCTTAAGACTATAACCAAGCGCTGAGTGGGAGGCAACCCACTGTTTAGTAAGTTTTTATTTAGTTTTTACTTATACTAGTATTTATTTCGAGTTTTATTTAGTTTTTACAGACTTTTTTAACCACCATCGATCGACACCATAGAGGCACCATCGGTCGACAATGGATCGTGACCATCGATCGACGCTCTCTTACCGAGAGAGGTATCGATTTTTCTACTTAAGATATTACTTATGAATTAATTTTTCCTAACCAATCCGGGGTAGATTATAGTGGGGATAATGTAATATAAGTCTGGGGGAAGTTCGGTAACGCTATTTATTTGTTTTTGAGTTTTTATTTATATATATATATGTTTTTCAAAAAAATTTATTGAGTCAAGAAGTGGACTGTGATCAAGATTTATTATTGACAAACCAAACTTTACCACCATTCTTATAAGATTGTTTGCAGATATTACTAGATATACCAAATTGGATCATCATGCCACTATATTCAACTTGCTTAGAAAGTTTGAAGGAACCAACTCTGATTTCCAACACTAATCCTGACATTATCTCTTGCTTTGGTATTTGGTATACACTGGACCAGATTCCTTCTGCAAGTCTGGAAGGTAAAAGTCTGTGTGCTTCTAATTCCCCTCTCTCTCCTCTTCAGATAAAAAGGACCGAACATGATTTGGTGGCTACAACCATTAAATCTTGATTCATATGATTCTAGAGAGAGAAAAATATCAAAAAGAAGTGAACAAGATATGGTGGAAAAAACCATTAGGGCTTGATTCATGGAAACTTTTCCAAATATCTCAGTCAATTAAAAAATAAAATGATACCCTCAAAAGAAGGGAGACATTGACTAAGAAGAAGTGAGAAGAGAGAGAGGAAAGAAATCAGAGAAGACTACATGTGTGTTCAGATACTTGCAGAGGTTAGAAGTCCATATATCCTTTGAGCGATACTCCCAAGGTAAAGCATGCACCTTTATTTTATGCAAAGAAATGAAATCAGTAGAGGAGCGAGTCAGACTAGTATTCGCTAAGTTGTTGGTAGAATGGATTTTGTTGTTGTACTAGAATAGGGTATATAAGTTTCCCTGTGATTGACATGATAAGATGTGGTTGCAACAAACTAGGGTGACAGTTATACTTTGACATTATGTGAGTCTTCGCTTTTCAAAACCTCTTTCGCAGGCATGTTTTCTTATGGACAAGCAAAAGGTTAAGTCTGGGGGAGTTGATTTAGCCTATTTATTACCAGTTTTAAGCCATGATATAGGCTCTATTTGGGATCTATTATGTATGTAGGCTATGTTTTGAGGTATTTACAGGTCCAGGTACGTTTTGGATATATATGGAGATACTTGGAGTTTTTGGAGCATTTAGGAGAGCATAATCCGTAGCTGATCATTGGGAGAGTCGATGTACAAGATAGTCGTCGATCGAAGAAACAACCTTGATCGATATATCAAGACCAAGATCGATCGATGCTGAACAGTTGACATCGATAGATGACCAATTCGCAGACAATCGATTCCAAGCCAAGTTAGAGACAAGACACAAGATTACAAGATTACCCCTGGACGAGTTTTGACCTAGATTTTAGGGTTTTATATTTATACTTTATGTATTACACCTGTCGGAGTGCGCAAAAAAAGGGCCCGTGTGCATAGTGTGTGTGAGTAAGCACAAGTATTTTATTATAGTTTACGGTTTTTAAGGGAGAAGATTGATAACTCCTTATAGAGATATGTATTGGAACCCGATATTTTATCTATGCATTATATTCAGATTATTATTCTTACTCTAATTATGTCTGAGTAGTTATCAACTAAGTTAAAGTTAATATCCTCCCTACGATTTCATGTTCGAGTTCATTGAGACACGTTTTTCTGTTGGAGGTATTTGATTTGGTTTTTCTGGGTGACTGGTATCTCGAATGAGATCTTTTACACTGGTCACATCGGAGATTTCTCCTGCGAGTAGTTTTGTCGTTAGCCTTGCACCAAGAACTTTACAGTTCACAGTGAAGTGACCTTTTGTCATGTGAAACTTGCAGAAGGTGTTCTCTTTGTACGACGTGTTTTGGGTCCATGATTGTCTCGACATTCTTCCTTGTTCAGATGCGGAGTTGATGCCAAAATTACGCGCTCCTTGGATAGCTTCTCCCTTTTGATGGACATACCTTCATTACGAGATTTATTTTTCAGCTTCAATGCAGCGTCTTTCGAAGATGTTTTCAGTAGTTTATGTTTCTGCGATAGGAATTCCATCTACTCTTCGATGATGAAAAAAATCTGTGGCCTTATGAAGAGCATCATGGATCGTGCACGGCTTCTCGAGAGATATCCACTTCCTGAGCTTCTAGTTTTACCAGAGCTTCTTTCTTAACACATCTATTGCCACATTATCGCTGATTCCGCTGACTCTCGACATGACGATCTTGGTATAAGCTCCAAAGGTCGACATCGGAGGTTTCCTGATCCATTAAACAAGAAATACTTCTTGAGAAACTCTGAGGAGAAATGGCGGAAAACCGCCGATGGAATTTTTCTTTAGGCGAGAAAACCACTAAACTGTCGCTCCGAGGAGATTTTTGATGAAGAGGAGGCAATAGCCAGCGTCTCTTTCGTTATCCCTGTGTTTGGTCCTTCCCCTCGCGATTTGGGAGGTTTGCAGATGCGCTTTGGGATTGGTGGTGTAATAACCCTCACGACTGGACTGGAATTTGGTCGAGAAAAATCTTGCTCGACCAGTTTAGAGTTGGTCCGACCAGAATTATAATAAAATTGAACGGATGAATCAATGTCTTGACGGGACTGTCAAGACCTTCCCTTTAGAGTTATGGTAGAGTGTTAATATTATGTTCGAGTGTATATTAAGCTAGATGAGATTTTCCGAGAGCAAGACGAGAGCCAAAGGAAAAGAAATATTTGGTCCAATTTTTTTTAGAATTATAGACCAGCTTCCTAACTAATTCTGACCGTCATGTACTTTATCTTCTCAGCTGCTTGATCAGTAACCAAGTCACATGCCATGCACCTTCATGTTTGCTTGCTTCTGTAGTAAATGGCGCATGAAAGTCACAAGCTGCCTACTTGCCTGCTTCGTAAGTTGTCATGTGAGAAGCACATGTTCTGGATGGAGCTTGCTTCAGGTGAAGGAAAAGACAGCAGCTGATACTGAAAGTGGTGAAGCAGCTCTCCAGCTGTCTCCACTGTTCTTGTTTGGTCCCTCAGCTGGAAACTCATCTAAAGACAATCAGAATTACTTAAGTCTCTCTTTCTCCTGCTTCCCACGTTCTGAAAAAGAAAGAAAAACTAGAGAAAAATTCAGAGAAAATCAGTGAGTAATAAGAAGAGAAAATCAGATAAAAACTCAAGAAGGACCTTGGATGAGTTTCTTTCAAACCTTGCTCAGTCTGTTGCTGTGTGGAAGATCAGAAGGTTAGATATCCAGATTAAACCCTAACTCTTGTTCTGTTTATGATCTGAACCGAAGCTTGATGTCTCTTTGAAAACAGTCCACCAATGAGCTAATCTTTAAGAAGAGAACCCTCTGAGTCCTACTAACCGTTTGGATATTGGGTAAGCTTCATCTCCTTGCCTCAGTCAGTATCTGATCAGAATTGGATCATGTTTAGCTAGGGTCTTGGTCGGATCAGTTGTTTAATTTGTTTTACGGCTCAGTCTTGTTTAGTTTTGGTTTGGATATATCACTTTGAACCGCTAGCTAAACTGATGTGAACTGATCAGACTAATCCGAACTGAACTTATCTTGTCCTGAATCCAAATTGTCTGAAGTGAGCTGCTCTGATCTAGGATGAGTAGAACCGATCTTGAACTAAGTTGATTTAAGTTGTTTAGCTTGGACCCAACTGTTGGATTAGTGATGTTCTTAACCGAACAGATTTTATCTTGTCTTGGACTGATCTGAGCCGAGCTGTCTATTGTCTGATCTTTTCACGTACTCATCTAGTCTGAGTTGAACTGAATTGTTAGGAGCATAGCTGAACTGACCATGCTTAGTGAACTTTTTAGCCTTGAACTATTTTGTTGGACTAATGATCCTATGATCCGAACTGTTCTGTTCTAGGACAGTGGATGAGTGAAAACTGAAGCATCCATTTTATCCCATCCACTGAACCGTGTACCTCAGTACTTGGTTGAGGAGTTAAGCTAGCAGTCCAGTCGATCCTTGGAGCCAGTTAGTCTCTTGGTTTGAATTCAGATGGTCAAGGAGAGTGGTAAGATCAGTCGGACTCGTCCTGTGTGATCGTACTGAATCTGAAGTGTACCAGAAGTGGAGTGTGATTAGCTTGAGCTCGTGTCTAGTCTTCCTTAGCCATTCTCATGGATGTTGATGAGTTATGAATGAGTATTACTTGATTTCATACTTAATATTGTTGATTGATAAGCAAAGTGTTTTAATCTATATTGAAATATGAAGTGTTTACCTTGTGTAAACACTTAAGGATTATTATGAATTATTCTTTGAGGTTTATCCTGAGCCTTAGTAATTGTTCACAAGTACTAAATATATATATATATTAAGTATATGAATATGAATCATGTGAATTTTATCATATTCACTCTCGCTAAAGTCTCCGCATTACCATGACTTGGTCTTGCGAATGGAACAAGGTCATGAATACACGATGATGGGGTAGCACCCTGGAGGCTGTGTACTGCTTTCAAATGGTGTCGACTGCTCGGGATACTATTGATATGTGTTGAGTTGCGGGATTAGACTCACTAAGTAAACTAGTTACTCATCACTCATTTGTGATGCAGGTAACCAGTAGGCGGGAGACCTTTACTCTAGGACGGTAGTTTTATTATCCTTGCAAAGTAGTTTTGATATATCTTATGTATAAAGTTTGTTGACCAAAAACCTCGAGGTTATTCATTAATATTTTGTAAGATGCTTTTGAAAGAATATTACATAATGTATTAAAAAATGTTTTTGTAAGTACAAGTTCCATATGATATTAGTCCTTGTCCGTACGAACTTACTATTTGGTATTACTCAGTCGGGTTGAAAAGCCTCGGGTTGTACCTAATAGGATATGTGTACTTAGGCGATTGGCCTCAGGTACCTGGATCTATTCTGGGAATTTCGGGTTAATCGTTGAGGTACACATTTTGGCCTCTCGGTTTGGTTTAAGTTACTAGTGATTGCATGTGCATGTTCTTGTTTGATTGTTGCACGGCAGGTCGAGTCAACTTGTACTTAGACCAGATCGGGGGTGTCACAAAGGTGGTATCAGAGCATGGTTATACGATGCTAGAGTGGGGCTTGTTTCAAAAAAAATTGAGTGAAAATGAGTCGCAAGGATAACTAGGATATGCTGGCTGGTTCCTTAATCCTAGGATAGATAGTCATGGGTAGTCACCTTATCATTATCTTTCGTAGAAGATGCTCCAAAATAAGGCCTATCGGGGTGGTGTTCACTTACCAATTTTGATATCTTCTTGCTCAGAGATATAGGAGACATAGTCGACACATTGAACACATAAATGGATCTATGTGTTATCGATGTCAAAGTGGACGTTGTTCGTAATGATCCGGTTCAAAGAGATCCGACTGCATTGAAGACTCAGATGCACTTATGCTTCCGGCTGCTCAAGTCTATCCATCTTATGCTCAGACGTACCAGAAATGGAGCCGTACAAGCCTGATTTATTCAGAAAGTGATTCAAGCTTAGCGTTGGTGGCGGAGATAGTTCGACTGTAGTACAAGACGATGGACGCACCAGAACCATTCCCTTGCAACAAGACATGTTGAAGCTTATGATGCAAAGAATTAGTTAGGACTACAAGATTCGAGGAAATACTAAACCGTTGAGGTAGACATTGGCGTGAGGTAGATCTTGAATGCAACACTTGGAGCAGAATATTGACATGGCCTGTTATTAAGAGAGTTACAAGAAGGATTTGGCAGCAAGCTATCTAGAGATGAACGCGATGAGTTGTTGGTCGAGATTCAAGCGTTACTTCGGACAGGTCAGATCGAGTTGGACACATTTCAAGAGTTCAAGAAGTAGTATTTCTACTAAAGGCTTGGGATCGATTGGAGATTGAGCTTACGACATTGATATAAGGAGATATTTCCGCCAAGAGAATAAGGTAAAGATCATAAGGAAAACCCTTGGGGAACTTAGCCAAGATTTATCGGAGTAGTCAAAAGACTATGGAGTTCCAAAGATTCGAGGAAATGTTATAGTACGCGTGAATGTTAAAGAAGTTATAACTGCTGAAGAAGTTTATCAAGTCATGCAGACCGTTTAATTTCCAACCATCACAGATTGAAGGTCAGTTTCAAGAAATGAATTATGTAAGTCACTGGGGAAGATTTTCGGTGGACGTTTCATCAGATCAAGATCGAGGACCATGAGTTATAATGGAGGTGACTAGCCAAGGCAGAATGGTTTTGATTATTCAAGAATGGATAAAATCCTAGATCGTTTACGTCATTTGCACTTTGGTCTTTTCTCTGAAAAATTAAGGATGTTTTTTACCTTTCCCATGAAGTTACCAGACCCCTTTAATCTATACCTAAGGTACCACTGATCGAACTTGTTCGCTTTTCCTTACCGTTAGTCCCTAACCAAGTGTTTCGCTATTTGGGTAGACTCTACACTTTATAGTTGCTTGGACCGTTAAAACTCTTGAAAGGTCCAATCACAGGTTTGCTTTCATTCCATTGTGTGTTGTGTGCATTTTATAAATATAAATATTTGATTAATAAGTAAATGTGTGATCAAGGTGTCGTAAGAGACTTTTCATATGGATGGAATTTCTGCCCATATTGTGTTTGAATCGGGAACAACACATAGTTGTAGTTCCCGGGTAGTGGCATGGTTTTAGGGAGGATTCACTTTAGTGAGTTCAAGTATAATATTTTTATTTGTGGAAGTACTGGCTGCCATTTAGAATTATTGCATGCCTTCGTCTGCCATCCCCATTCCTTAGTACTTCCATTAGAGCAGTATGTTTCTATCTAGAGTGAGATTGGCTATCTAGTTACCTAGCTCAATTAGGATGTTGTTGAGGAAGAAGTATTTGGAAGAAGACCAGTCACCGTTGGCCTACAGTGGTTTTCTACTAAGTGTTGGAGCATCACTCGTGTCAGTCTGGAAAGTTGATTTCCTTTTGGAAAAAGGTGAAGTAGTGTATTCCATTATTTTGATCATTGGGAAAGTAGAAGATCAAAAGGAGCAGAGTATAGAGGACCGTCCGATAATCAAAGAATTCAAAGATATGCTTAAGGCGCGATAAGTATTGTCGACATCTAGAAGTAACCCGTTCAATATTCTTGTGTAAACCGGATTCATTGCTATAATTTAGGCTTCTTGCCAAGTGAATCTAGCCGAATAAAGTCGTAGTTAGAAGATTTGTTTGGAGAAAGGTTTCGTTCGACATTGATCTTTGCTGTGTGGAGCACCCATGTAAGTGGTAAAGAAGAAGGATGAGAATTTGTGGTTATCTTCAGCAGTAAATGAATCGATGACGTGACCATCAAGGACAAGTATCAACTTTCTAAAAGTGATGAGTTATTAAGATTATTCGCAAGGTACATGTTGCTTTCCAAGGAAGTTCAATGGACGCACCAAGATTTAGTAAAAGCTACTGCTAGGAAATGGGACGTGGGATCTATTAGTCAGCAAGTTGGAACAAGGAATTGTTGCATATTTAGTAAAGATCGCTACAATTACAGAGTAGTCGTGTCCAATCTCTGCTATCAAGATTTGAAGTTCTTGGATTGGCCGGTTACCATAAGAAGTTTGTTGAAGGATTGGTAACCATATAAAACCGCTGAGCTGATCGATTTAGAAAGGCGTTACCCTGTAATAGAGTAAAAAGGATTGGAGAAGCACGCAATCAGTAACCGACAGACTTGATGTCTACGCATATCTTAGATTGCCTAACCAGCCATATACTACTGCATGAACGTATCATGTGTTGACTTAGATGAATGCTGACGAAGGACGATAGGGTAATCTTCTATGCATCAAGGGAGCTAAACAAGGATAAGGTAAATTATCGGATGCACGAGCCGGAGTTGGCTGCAGTTTTGTTAGAGATCAAATTTTGCAATCCGTTTAGTATGGAGAAAGGATGCAAGTGTTCACTGATTCAAGAAGCCCTACGAAAATAAATTGCAGTTGCTTGTGATCCGAGGAGGGGGAAATTTGGTGTTGATATTGAGAAAGATCTCAAGAATCATGAAGAAGAATTTAGCTGTCTTATACGCAGAGAGTGAAGAGTCTCCAAGATTACAAGTAGTAAAAGCTTACTCCTTTCTATATGAGGATCTCAGTTAAGGAATAAGAACTTAAGGAAAACTTAGGAGGAACAGAATGAAGACAATTTAACTGGATGATAGGAGGAGGGTTATGTACACAAGGTTAGTTACAAAGGACGTGGGAGAAGGAACTCAAGTTCTACTAGAAGATTAAACTCGATAATTAAAAAAGAGATGTCAGAGGATGTATCAATACAGAAACTCAGGAGTCGTCGTAGAAGAGTACTCACTTGGTGAATCAAGCGTGGTTTAGACAAACCTTTTGGAACCTTGGATAGAAGAAGGAAATCAGAAAGCAATTGGACCAGACTTGGTTATGGGGAACATTAGAGAGATTGGAGTTGTTAGGAAGTTTATGAAGAGGGCTCAGATAGATCATAAATTTACTAAGATTGTATGAGAAATCATTCTTGGAGTGGGAGAATGTGTGTATTTGAAAGTAGCACCCTTGATCTAAATCATGCTAGCGTGATTGACCGTGCATATTCTTGTTTGATTGTTGCACGGTAAATCAAGTTAACATTGACCAGACCCGAGATGTTACCTTCACATATGGCACATCACCTTATGTTTCACAATCCTTAATAAAGAGATTAGAGAAAGGCATATAGCGAGGAAGAAGAAGAAGTATCCAAACCGCAGTTAATGAGAGTTGTGTTGTGATAATGAATTTGGTTCTTCATGAAAGTGGCTGCACAGAAAAGAAATGATCGGTTTCAAAAAATTGGAAAAATCAGCAATCTGTTATTTGGTAAGTAATGAGTTGTTGCTAGAGTTGGAAAGGTTAGCTGATAATCAGATCTTCTTCCATATAGACATTAGGATATCTGTGAGTCGATGTTTCGTAAGCTTATATCAGATCCAGTATGATAGAACTGTTGAAACCAGAAAATTTGCAACCCAATCTAGCCTATCCTAAAGGTCTTTTGATGATAGATGAATGACATATCAGAGATTGGATAATTGAAAATTTTCAAAGTTCATATATTTTGAGAAAGCAAGAGAGAGTTGCTCCGACATGGAAAGACAGAGATAAATACCAGGGTGATTATTCAGAACACATTGCGGAGACTCTAGTATCCAGTAATGTTGTACAGCTATGTTTTGAGAATTCGGGGATGAATTCTTTTGAGGGGGAAGAATGTAATAACCCTCAAGACTGGACTGGAATTCGGTCGAGAAAAATCTCGCTCGACCAGCTTAGAGTTGGTCCGACCAGAATTATAATAAAATCGACCGGGTGAATCAATGTCTTGACGGGACTGTCAAGAACTTCCCTTGAGAGTTATGGTCGAGTGTTAATATTATGGTCTAGTGTATATTAAGATGGATGAGATTTTCCGAGAGCAAGACGAGAGCCGAAGGAAAAGAAATATTTGGTCCAAAATATTTTTAGAATTATTGAGGATATTCCTTACAAATTCTAACCGTCTTATACTTCACCTTCTCAGCTGCTTGATCAGTAACCAAGTCACATGTCATGCACCTTCATGTTTGCTTGCTTCTATAGTAAATGGCACATGAAAGTCACAAGCTGCCTGCTTGCCTGCTTCTTAAGTTGTCATGTGAGATGCACATGTTCTGGCTGGAGCTTGCTTCAGGTGAAGGAAAAGACAGCAGCTGATACTGAAAGTGGTGAAGCAGCTCTCCAGCTTTCTCCACTGTCCCTTCTTTGGTCCCTCAGATGGAAACACATCTAAAGACAATCAGAAGTACTTAAGTCTCTCTTTCTCCTGCTTCCCACGTTCTAAAACAGAAAGATAAACCAGAGCAAAATTCAGAGAAAAGCTGTGAGAAAGAAGAAGAGAAAATCAGATGAAAATTCAAGAAGGAACTTGGACGAGTTTCTTTCAAACCTTGCTCAGTCTGTTGCTGTGTGGAAGATCAGAAGGTTATATGTTTTTTTATTAAACCCTAGCTCTTGTTATGTTTCTGATCTGAACCGAAGCTTGATGTCTCTTTGAAAACAATCCACCAGTGAGCTAATCTTTAAGAAGAGAACCATCTGAGTCCTACTAACCATTTGGATTTTGGGTAAGCTTCATCTCCTTGCGTCAGTCAGTATCTGATCAGAACTGGATCATGTTTAGCTAGGGTCTTGGTCGGATCAGTTGTTTAAGTTGTTTTACGGCTCAGTCTTGTTTAGTTTCGATTTGGATATATCTCTTTGAACCGCTAGCTAAACTGATGTGAACTGATCAAACCTAATCCGAAATGAACTTATCTTGTCCTGAATCCAAATTGTCTGAAGCAAGCTGATATGATCTGGGATGAGTATAACCGATCTTGAACAAAGTTGATTTAAGTTCTTTAGCTACGACCCAACTGTTGGATTAGTGATGTTATGAACCGAACAGATTTTATCTTGTCTTGAACCGAGCTGTCTATTGTCTGATCTTTTCACGTACTCATCTGTTCTGAGTTTAACTGAATTGTTAGGAGCAGAGCTGAACTGACCAAGCTTAGTGAACTGCTTAGCCTTGAACTATTTTGTTGGACTAATGATCCTATGATCTGAACAGTTCTGTTCTAGGACAGTGGACGAGTGAAGACTTAAGCATCCATTTTATTCCATCCACTGAACCGTGTACTCTTAGTACTTGGTTGACGAGTTAAGCTAGCAGTCCAGTAGATCCTTGGAGCCATTTAGTCTGTTGGTTTGAATTCAGATGGTCAAGGAGAGTGGTAAGATCAGCCGGACTCGTCCATGTGATCGTTCTGAATCTGAAGTGTACCAGAAGTGGAGTGTGATTAGCTTGAGCTCGTGTCTAGTCTTCCTTAGCCAATCTCATGGATTCAAAGGTGAGTCTAGATAGATGTTGATGTGTTATGAATGAGTATTACTTGATTTCATACTTAATATTGTTGATGGATAAGCAAAGTCTTTTAATCTATATTGAAATATGAAGTGTTTACCTTGTATAAACACTTAAGGATTATTATGAATTATTCTTTGAGATTTATCATGAGCCTTAGTACTTGTTCTCAAGTACTAAATATCTATGTATATTATTAAGTATATGAATATGATTCAAGTGAAGTCTTATCATATTCACTCTCGCTAAAGTCTCCTCATTACCGTGACTTGGTCCTGCGATGCAGTCTCGAATGTTCATAAGGACATTCGAGGATGATGGTCATGTTAACTTACTAGGCTCCGTTAGCCTTTGTGGTTTATCGGGTCTAGTATATATATTGTATTTATATATGAGTGAATGGCGGGTGACATGGAGGTGATGTTTAAGATAGGATTCACATCGATGGAATGATAGGCCTCATATATATTTTATAATAATTATGGAATATATTTCCACTGCATTCAAATGGTGTCGACTGCTCGGGATGCTATTGATATGTGTTGGGTTGCGGGATTATACTCACTGAGTAAACTAGATACTCATGACTCATTTGTGATGCAGGTAACCAGTAGGTGGGAGACCTTTACTCTAGGACGGGAAGGAAAATTATTAGCCAGCGGTAGTTTTATTATCCGTGCAAAGTAGTTTTGATATATCTTATGTATAAAGTTTGTTGACCAAAAACCTTAAGGTCAATCATTAATATTTTGTAAGATGCTTTTGAAAGAATATTATATAATGTATTAAAGAATGTTTCTTTAAGTACAAGTTCCATATGATATTAGTCCTTGTCCGGACGAACTAACTATTTGGTATTAATCAGTTGGGTTGAAAAGCCTCGGGTTGTACCTAATAGTATATGTGTACTTAGGCTATTGGCCTAAGGTACCTGGATCTATTCCGGGAACTTCGGGTTAATCGTTGAGGTACACATTGTGGCCTCTCGGTTTGGTTTAAGTAACTAGTGATTAGCTGTGCATGTTCTTGTTTGATTGTGGCATGGCTCGTCGAGTAAACTTGTACTTAGACCAAATCGGGGGTGTCAAAGGTGGTGCCGTTATACATAGAGATTTTGATCTTTCCAGGGCTTGAGATTTTAGTCTCAGTGATATGGGATGTGAAAGGTGTTTTCCGGGCTTCTTCGAGAAGTTTGTCGACCTCTGGTGCAATGCTGGTTGCATGATGAATTTGCGATTTCACCGCTTGTACTTCAGCACCCGTTTTGACGATGTACTCGCGGAGATCGTGCATCTCGTTGAAATTTTTGTTTGCAGTTTTCCAAACTTGTCGTCAGTCGCTACAGATCGCTCTTTCTCGTTCGACCCAGAAGATGTTCTCTTCTTCCTAGGTCATAGAAATAGCGAGGGACGAGTTTTGACGAGCCTCCTGGCTTCTGGTTCTTCGTAGATTTATGTCCTTATCTTTGTCCGAAGCGTCAGACTGGTTACTGATTTCCAATTTGACGCATTCGTATTCAACGTTCCTCATTTCTCGATTAAGATATGGAGGATTTTCTACGTTCCTTCATGTTATCAAAGGAGTGACTTCTTAAAGGGTTTTACCTGACTTGTTTCCTTGCGTGTATGCGAGATATTCTTGTGGAGTTGTGAAATCGATTCTTCTTCCGCTGCAGAGTCTTGTTGCTCCGCATGGGAAGAGAGCCCTGGTTTTGGAGTTAGGGTTTCAACCTGTTTGGACAAAGAAATCGTGATCTTGTCCTTTGTGTCCAACTTCTTGATGAGAATCGACACCAACTTCTAGCGCTATGGTGTGTGCATCAGCGTTGGCAGCAAGAGCTTTCGTTGCTGGATTTGTCTAAGCGGGTCCGTCAACATTGATGTTGGCAGCGGGAGTTGTCCCATTGCCATCAGAGTTTCCAGATATGTTTGATCAAGTGTTGTTGAGGCTCTGAGTTAGATTGATCCGACCCCCTCCCCTCCTTCTAGCGCCAAACTGTTGGAAGAAAATTTGCACTGTCGAGATTGAATTGTAAGAAAGCGAGAATGAATCTAACTTTCACGGAGGATCCAGATTTCTGCAAAACCAATAACACAAGATCGAACTATGACAGAAAAAATACGAAAATAGTAAAGTAAACAATTAGAAATCTGAAAGCAGAGAGAGCGATGATCTTATTTCGAATGAGCGTAAGAGCGTAGAGATTGTTACAGTAGGTCTCAGCGAGTTCTATAGTTCTAACAACCTAACTTTGAAACCTAAGTGAGTCGCCGCTCGATAAATAAAACAAAATTGCTTAGTTGGTGTGTAGACATTTCTGTGTCTTGCACACTTCGTCTTGGATATCCGTATATATGCCTCCAAGGTTGGCGATATTTCCCCTTCTACCCTCGATTCGAATTTATCTGCTTGCAAAAATGTTCCTTATCTTGTCGATCTTCATGTTTATCTTGGAAATTTAAAATTTATCTTCTTTTCCTTTTATCTCCGATCAAAAATTGATAGAACGTCATTGTTCTTGGGCCAATTCTCGAGTTTTCAGTCAAAAGTTAGCTTTATCGTGTTTTGGAGCGCTTGGGCTGTTTTACGGGTTTGCGCGTTTCTACGATTATTTCTTGGAGAAATCACTAGTTTGTCTGAAGTCCGTTTCCGTATTATTAGATTTGTAAATCCATATGTTATGCAGAATGAATGTTATGCTAATAATTCCCGCCTCGTTTATCGTATAAAAAATTACAAGAAAATATGTCTTGTTAGTTTTTGTCGGAAAACTTCAACGAAAACTCCGATCGGGATGAAGTGAATGATTTTTTTCGATTAAAACTCGAACGAGAAAACTACGATTGAAATAACAGGGCGAGATGATGGAGAGAGAATTTAGAGTCGCCTTGATGTCGAGACGAACAAGAGACAAGGTCATCTTGCCATGACGGCAAGACGGACCGAGGCGAGGTCGTCTCGCCATGATGGACCTAGGGCAAGGTCATCTCACCATGACGGTGAGATGGACCAGGGCGTGGTTGTTTCGCCGTGATGCAGAGTGGGACAAAGGAAGCGGTAATTTCGCCATAACGCGATACGGACTGGTCGAGGTCGTCTTGCTGTGATGGTGAGATGGACCGAAGACACGACCGTCTCGCCATTACGACGAGACGGGCCGGTAGCACGGTTGTTTCACCGTTATGGCGAGAAGGGCCAGTGGGTGTGGTCATCTCTCCCTCACGGCAAGATGAACCGGTCGCGTGGTCATCTTGCCTTCATGGCGAGATGGACTGATGGACATGGTCATCTCGCGGTGACGGCGAGACGGACCAGAATTGAGGTCATTTTTTCTTGACCGTGAGATGGCTGGAGGTGAGGAGACTGTTAATAGATGGGACATAATGGTTTCTCGTTTTATGTTACTTTCAAAAGCCGTTTGTTAAAAGATCATGAAAATATATTGTGAGAACTTTTTGCTTGATCTTTTTTAATTTTTAAAGAGTATATTTCCTCGTGATTTTCAAGACATTAAATTCGTCGTAACTGATTTTGACACCAACAAGAACACGTGCCAGTTCGAAAGGTTGATAGCTCCATGTGTCCAGTGCACTTGGGCTTTGCAAAACATACAAGCCAATTTCTTCTTCTTCTTATTGGCCGACTTATCCTTCTTTCTTTTTTTCAAGGCTTCGCAGCAGAAGTAAGCTCAGGGACATGATCGGTTAAGGTTAGTTTCATGTTATCAAGAATCTGCATTGGATTCTGATAAATTCCCATAGAGGCTTTGCCAAAATAATTGGAGAAGTCGGGGATCTTTCTCTTTAATTTTTTGATTCAGATGTTGGAAATGTTGGAAGAGTGATGGGAGAGAGAGGGCAATTTGAAATGAGAGAGAGTGAGAAGAGGGGATGATGTTGGAAAAGAGAGGATCGGAAGATAGCGTGTGTGTGTGTGTGTGTGTGTAAGAGAGAGAGAGAGAGAGAGAGAGAGAGAGAGTGTGTGTGTGTGTGTGTGAGAGAGAGAGAGAGAGTTGTGGGAACCCAAATTTATACCGTCGGTTTCCGTGATCGGAGGAAAGCGAAGAAAACCTAACTTTCCTTGGGTCCCGAATTCTCTGTGTAAACACATGAATACAAATAAGAGGCAACAACAAAATATCCAAAGAAATTGAACAGGGGCATTTTATTGATTAGGATGGAGTAAAGTTACAGAGATTTACCGAAAACAGTATGGACGAAAATTCGTCAACAATGGAGAACAAGATATCAAAGCAGTAAAATGTTCTAAGTACTGCACTTGCTAGTCTAGCCACCTAGGTCTTAAGTTCTCCTAAAGCTAACAATAATTTCTCTAAATCTATTTTTTTGGATCCCTTGTTTCTCGATTTAGCCCTCTTCATGTATACCCTTCTAGTTTGGTCGTTTTTCCTTTTCTGCCCCACATTCGAGAGTATATCTCTTCGCGGAAATCTTCATTATCTTCTCGATCTTCCAGGATTATCTGGAAACTTGATATTATCTTCTTTTCCATTTATCTTCTGCGGAGATTAGGTAGACTGTCATTGTAGTTGGGCTCATTTTTGTCTGAGAATCGTAAACGGCCTTTTGTCGCGTGTTAGACCGTTTCGGGTTGTTCTGTGACATAAATGTTCTTACGGTTTTTTTTCAGAGAAATTTCGTTTCATACGATGTAGGTTTTTTTACCGTTGATTCTGTGAAATAGAAAAACCGATCGTATAGTTGAGATAACAATGATGTTCAGTTAACATTTACCGTTTTATACGATCGATTTGAAGTTTTCACGAGAAGACAAGACATTGTTTTTTTACCGCAAAATTTCAACGGAAACTCAAATCGAGACGAAACAAGAAGCATTTTAGTCAGGACCCGAAAGTGAGGTTAATGAGTAGGAGTTGGTCTCGTCGCCTGTTTAATATAAGAAAACAAAATTGAAAGTTTCACCTTCTTTTAAAAAACAAAAATTTACCAATGAAAGCACAAAATATATAAACTAAAACAAGAAAATTAACTTTTTATTTTGGTTTTCTCTTTAAAATAAAAAAAAATCAAAGAAAAAATTAAAAACAAATTTTATGCTTATATGCAAATAAACCGAAAAGGGAAAATTGAGCTAGTAAAGTAAATGCATTAGGGTTTTCAAATTTTTGTGAATCTAGACAAGAAATCTAGCTATCCTTTTTGTGCCTCTCCCTAGTTTTAACACCAACAAAAAGCAAATGAAAAAATGGACAGAAATGCAAACAATATGATCTTTTTATCGGTTTTGTGATTTTAGATGATAAACATATTCATGAAATTATGAGAGATGTATCGATATCACCTGATTCAGGAGCCTTTCAGCTCTGATACCAAATAATACAGGCTGGAATTCAGACTGTACTGATGGATCGACTGAGGTTCTTCCTGGTTCGACCCGAGTGAGAATCAAAAAAGTATGGGCGAGAGAGAAGGTTGGATCCGATTGAACCTGAAACAAAAGATGATGTTTTTATGAGTTTTAGGGTTTTATGAGATGAAAAGAAAAGCTAAAAATGGAAAAACAAAACGATTAGAGAAGACGGATTGGATTGAATGGAGGACGATCTGCTGGTCGATGCATGGATGATGGAGACGATGATCGCTGGATAAGGATTGGCTCTCTCCATCTGTTGTGTTGATTAACTTTCTAAGTCTGTGATATCCCAGGGATTAAGACTCTCTCAACAACCTAAGTCACACGAATCTGTAGACCACACTGACTCTCTCAATGAATTTTAAAGACAGATTTCTATGCAAAAACCTTCTTTGATAATAACAAGTAAACTGATTATATTTCTCAAAGATTGAAAGGTGATTTCTTACAATGGTCTACCAAGAGCTTATATAGTCTCTGGAGACAATGATTATGAAGCTAAAAATCAGAATGAAATCAAAGGAAATAAAAACTAGCCATTGGAAAAGAAAAAAGAATTTTTTGGCTAAAATGGGGAACTTGATGGTCTCCTTGAATCTGGAATGTTTTTGCAAAAAAGGATGGTTTCTAGGGACGTCTAGTTTCCTTTAAAATAGCTTCAGAAAGATCTGGTCCTGGAGATATATCAGTTGTTCTTCAATTCCTTCAAATCTGATTGAATCCCAATATGGTAAGTTGATGAAATTGATGGTCCTCTTGATCACATGCTGGCTGGTGTATCGTGGAATGATAGAATGCTCTCCTGGATGGTTGGATGTGTACTCTGGATGAATTTTATCACGTATAAACTCTGGCCAATGTTTGGTTTGAAGCTGATTCAACCGGTTAGCTTCCAATTGAGGCATGAGTAGAACTGGTTTGGCCGGTATTGAGAATCGGATCATAACTTCATAATTCCGTGGCCATTTATCCTGATAGCGGGCTTTACTAAAAGCTAAGAGATCCATATTGAATACTTTGGTTACACTTTGTGAAGGACACTTCATGTTTGAGCTTGAATCCTCTTCAACAGGCTGGTACTCGCAGATGGACGGGCTGGAGAAACTTTGGTTTGAAAAATTCATATCTTCTTGGTACAAAAATATATGAGGATGATTTCAATAGGGTTCAAAACCTTCTTGAGCGTAGAAACCAGGAAAATTGGCTTGATGGTAATATCCCTTCTGACTGGTAAGATATAGCATTTTTACTGCACATATGTCCTGGTTGGAGCCTTGGTTGGTTGGGTAAAGTGTTGGGCTGACCTCTTGGTCAGCTGCTGATTTGATGGCCTAATTGTACCCTATCTCTTGGAAAATTTCCGACCTCGAAACTGGAAAACCTGCAACAAGATAGAGAAATTCAGGTTTCATTCTCTTTTGAGAGTCTATGGCCATACCCTTGTATTGTATCGGTTTGTTCTTTGAAGGCACATCTGGTGGCTCTCCTTTGAGTAGGAACGACCAGAATACTCGTATGTTTTAATTTGTCCATCCGGTGGGTGGTGTTTGATCAAACGGGTCTTTTTGGCTCAAGAAGTTACTGATGGTAACTTCTTGTTTTCCGTTGGCATTTAAACACCATGTGATCTCCTTGTGTGGATCTCCCATGGGATTCTTAACCTATGTTCCTGAAATAGTCTCAACAATTTTAGCAGGAAACAAGTAAATTATGGTTTCTCTACGGAAAGATACCCAATTTGAATCTAGTTTTTCATGACTAGTTGTACCAAAGTTTTCTTCCACTTGCGATTTGAAAAAATATTGCCTCCTCATGTCCTTGTATGTTCAAAAAATACTTTAATACAGTTGTGGCATCATGAGAAATTAATTGATTCAAGGAGAAACTTACATGTCTAACACTTGGAGTGTTCTTATTTTGGTCTGGTGGCTCTTCTTGAATCAAGAAGTTGCTGGTGACAACTTCTTGCCATCCTCTTGTATGAACACACCAAGTGACATCTTTTTTCTGGATCGTCCATGTGGTCCTTTTGTTCTGTCCCTGAAATAATCTCAACATTCTTGGAAAGAAACAAGTGAAATATATCTGTGTTATAGATTTTATATATAGGACAAGTAAAGATAAGACTTACCTTGATAGTTTATGCTAGTTAAAGAATGATATACTCTTTGGCAGCTTGTTGCCTCTTGATGTTTCTTGCATCTTCTTAAACATGTTGTGGACAAGTTAGGTACTGTCCCTAGTTCTTTTTAAACCTTTCACCATTGTTTGGTCGTGCAAAATTTTTTGGGGTCAAAACTGGTCAAGACAGAATAGTTGGCTAAAAGTCACCGAAATAACATTTGAAAAACAAACACCGCGAGAAACAACTACTGGAAACTTGTGAAAACTCAAAAAGGATTGGCGGAAAGGTATCGGAAAGGTCGATCGAGCAACAGAACAACCAAATCAACCGTGTGCAACCTGCTCAACGGAAAGGTAAAGCGACCTAGCCGAACTCTCCATCAGGCGAACTGGAGCAGCTCGCCCATCTTTCATGATTGCGAGTTGTATGGTCTCCGTCCAACTCACCATCAAGCGAGTTGCGACTTCTCAACCAATTCGCCTGATGGTGAGTTGGACAGTCACCTTCCAATTCTCCATCAGGTGAGTTGGGATTGCTCGACCAACTCGACTGATGGCGAGTTGGACCGTTCCCATCCAACTCGTCATCAAGCGAGTTGGACCAGCTTGTCCAACTCGCCATTAGGGAAGTTGGATTGTCTCTATCCAACTCGCTATCAGGCGAGTTGGATCAACTCTCAAACTTACCATTAGGAGAGTTGGATCAACTAGTCCAACTCACCCGATGGCGAGTTGGGTCGACCACGACAAACTCTCCATCAGACGAGTTGGATCAGCACCATCAGTCGCGGTCCCCATCAATACTTCTTTCGAACCTCGATCACACCATCTCTTTTTCGTCTCTATTGGAGTTACCGTAGGAATTATACAGAAAAAACCTTAAAGGCTTGTTTTCCTGTTTGAATTCAAATGGTTCGATAAGGTATGCAACTGACGACCAGACCAACCGACAACTCGCGATGATGGAGCCATCGGAGACGATTTCAACACTCAAGTTACGAACGTTACCGTTGTTAACGCTGATCTCAACACATGAAAAGAAGTCGGAAGAACAGGAAAAACTCATGTGATCCCTCGTTAAACAGGTTGAAACCTTAACAATGAGGACCCGAGTAGTTTGTCCTTGCGGAACAACTAGATTTCGTGGGAGGAGACTTGATTTTGCAACTCCCCTGGACAGGCCTGAGAAATCAAGGGAAAATCCATCAGAACAAAATCCTAGCGAGACAACCCCTGCTCGAAAAACTTTGAAAACCTCCAGCATTGGAGCTTGGAATAGAGGAGCACGAGGACAAACGTTTCGACTTGAATCCCAGCGATCAGTCCGATAATTAGGAAGAAGACGCTGACATGCATCCGACAAGGATAAGAAGCCGCCCAGATCATGAAGACCCCATGTTCTATAAACCCATGGCTGAAGAAGAAGAAAACATCTTCTGGGCAGAACAGGAGAAACTTGCAGAAGAGCAGACTCAGATAACTCGCAGCAAACGCCGACGGGGTTGTAAGATCGTTAGAGATGATCTTGAGATTCGTGATCTCCGTGAATACATCACGAAAACGGCCGAGGAAGTAAGAGCGGTGAAATCTCAGATTCACCACGCTACTAGCGCCGCGCCGAAATCAATCGACTCATCGAGGAGGCTCGGGAAAAACCATTCACAGCTTGCATCACTGATACCAGAGTATCGGATCCTGAAAAGATCAAGGTACCAACCTAGAATGGTATGAATGATCCCAAGGCGCACATACAAGCCTTACAGATCGCGATGGGAAGGGAAAAACTCAGAGAAAACAAAAGAGACGCTGGCCATTGCCGCCTTCATCGAAAACCTCCAAGGAGCGGCGCTCGAGTGGTTCTCCCGACTTAGGTGGAACTCCATCTGAAGTTTCTGCCTACTCGCTTCGGATTTTCTCAAGCAATATTCTATGTTCAGATATCGAGAAACTTCTGACGTCGACCTTTGGATCATGGCTCAAAGGTAAGATGAACCTCTGCGCGACTTCATGAACAGATTCAAAATTTTCACGTCCAAGGTTAGCGGAATAAACATGCTCGCAAAACTCTTTGGTACAAATCATAATTCATGAAGTGGATACCCCTAGACAAACCACACACGGTCCAGGATGCTGTCTATAAAGCCATGGACTCCATCATCATCGAAGAAGAAACCAAGGTCTTGTCGCAAAAACAAAAGCCAACAAAGAAGCCCTCAAAAGATTCGGCATCAGATTAGAAGCTGAAAAAGAAAAACCTTCGTAATAACAAGTATGTCGATCACGAGGGGGAAGACCCCCAGGGAGCACATAACTATAAGTATTGGACCCTTGTTCCTCATTCACTCCACATTTTTCAAACTTTCCATCTTTTTATTTGAGAGCTTTTTGCAAACCAAGATGACTTCCTCCAAGATGAGCAAAGGAGTGATGATGCTGGGACATGCACTGTCCTCTACGCGAGTTCGTCGAGTTCTCCTAACCTTAGTGGTGTTCCGACTCACGTGACCGAGTATCTTTCTCTTTAGGAAGAACAGACTCGCCGTGATGCCGAGATGGAGGGTTCTCTTTGTGTTGACCCGTCTAATTCCCCTCCCCCAACCGGTGTCTTAGATCTTGTGCCCAAATTACCATCTCCCTCTCTGATCGTTCTAGAAGGTGGAGCGGTTACTGTGAATTCACCTTCCATGGATGCTGTGGCGCAACCTACGAGTTCTTCCACGACTCTAGTTACTTTTATGGATACTGAAAAAGGCTCTGAGTCAATGCCTCCTCCCCCAACCAAGCTGGACATTGTTTCGGGGATACGTGCCCCAAGCGCTACTCCTAGTGTTACACCCAAGGGGTTGCAAGCGGCCTTGTGCCAATATCGAGGCGGCTAAGAAGAGGAGGTGTATCAAAGATGCCGAGGTCATACCTTCGCCCCTAGGATATTCTGGTTAGGGTTTGAGGTTGCAGAACCGCATCAAGGTTTGTTTGAAGAATCTATTTCCGTTATCAACGCAGATCTATTCATATTCCTCTTTTCGTCTTTCGCAGTTTGTGTCTTTGATCACATGATGATTAACGACTGACGGTCTGAGGCTGAGAAACTTACAAAAGAGGTCGCTGAAACGAAGAAGAAGCCATCGCATTTTGAGGCGAAGTTGGAGGGTTTAGAGGATACACACTCCCTTGAAGTACCTCGGTCAAAAACTCACATTGCTGAATTAGAGAGGGATCTCGGGAAGACAGCAAGCTCCTTGCTCACAGATAAAAGGCTAGGAAGGCCAGGGCTTCGTAGTTGTGTTGCCTGCAGAGTAATATTGAAAGTGTATGAAGCTCGACGAGTCGGGGGGTTGTGAAAGCCAAAACTGAGGAGAAAGGTGCTCTATGCTCTGAGTTTCACACTAGTTTGGAAAACATTGCCAACTCCCTCGACTCCCTGATGAGAGTTTGCAGCAGGGACCTTTCCTGGCGGTTATTTAAGGAGGGATAAACGAAAATTGGTTGTTTCAGGGAGGAGAGGTTTTGTATACGCGGGATGAAGAGGCCAAGCTGTCTTCTTGTAATGCGGAGCTGGAAGTCATTGAAAGACACTTTGATTTGCTCTTTTCTGGCCTGAAATCCTACTGTATCCTTCTGTTGCTTTCTGAGGAGCAAGATCCCGTTGATGTCAAGCTTTCTGACGTGTTTGAGGGAGACGGAGATGGCCGGCCCCTAAACCGGATGAGGTAATGGGGGAGGTCGAGGTTCCGTCTTTGGAGTTTGAGTGAGGATATACTCCCGTTCGGGGCGTTTGATTTTTATGTTTTTGTTTTTGTTTGTTCTGGCCACGTGTGGCCATCTTCATATTTTCGAACTGGCCGTGTGTGGCTTTGAATCCATGCCACTTAGCGGTTTTATTAATAAACTAGTTTTTTTGTTTATAATGGCATGAATACTTTTATGTGGATGTTGAGGGAATTAATATGAGTTGCTGTCTCTTATCCAACTCTCAGCGGATCGTTACATTCGTTGTTCGTCTCAGATGAGATTACTTGAAATTTTAGTTTACGGAGCCTCATGAATGCACAAATATAAGTGAAGATACATATTTTGAATCTCATATCGTTTTATCGATATTATGCCTTGACATGTTTGAGACCAGTGTGATTTAGGGCAAGACCTAGGCGTACTATCGGTTTAGGGTCCGTGATCGTTGTTTCGGCTTACATTACCCTTTTTGGTTTTGGCATGATTCCCTCTCAATATTGAAGTCTGCAAAAATATCTCGGCTTATATGACTTGCATTGACTAGGAATCAAGCATGTCTCTAAAGACAATTTCAAAGTCGGTTGGAAGTGCTGCCCAAAAATTTTAGATTTCTTTTTATAGCGTGTTATTATCATTGTTAGCATTGACTAGGAATCGAGCATCTCTCTAGGACGTTAGAGTTTGTTTTTTATGATCAACAACAAACGGAATGGTAAGTGTTACCGTTTTTGAGTTTTGAGTTTTAGCAAAAGACACGTCTTGAAGAAGATGTTGCTGCGTATGACTGTTCGGTCTTCCGAGATATCTTTTGTTAGGAAAATGATTCTTTAGGCGTTTTGCGACGTCTCGCAATGCTGAGAACTGAGTTTTTCTTTCGTATGCCGCGTTTTCGTGTTTGAAATGTTAGCGGGCTTTAATAGTTTGTTAATTTTTTATTAGAATAGTCTATAAATATTTTTCATATGTTATTTTGGGTTATACGGTGATAATGTATTTGTGATATTGAGTGTATTTGTGAGATATTACCGAGACACTTTGAAGTTGGACCGCGTTTTTATGCAGCTGATTTTGTTTTTGAAAATGTTGAGTTTGAGATCAAGGATATTTAAAATGTTGGAGTATATGAGTATATGTATACGTACACACTCTCCCCCCCCCCCCCCCCCAGCTTTTCGGAGAGAGAGGGACAATTGAAATTGTCTTGCGACGAGTTGCCTACATACCCCTTTCAAGGATCAGGCTGTCCCATAGTTGAATTTTGATGTGATTGCATAGTGATAGTATTTTTTTTTGAGATGCATTGCATTCCAGGTTCTCAGAATTTTTATGTCTTGCATTTTGTGATTTCATACATGTCTGGTCGAACCTACTCTATGACTTTGCATGGTCCTTCCCAGTTTGCTCTGAGTTTTCCCGCGTTTCGTTTTGGCGGTGTTTTGGAAAACTTTGCATAGGACTAAATCACCCTATTTAAACATGCGGATGCGTACGTTTGAGTTGTATTACTTTGGGGCCACTTGCTGATAGTTTTGAATACATATGAGGGTTTGATGCCGACGCTCGTTGATGAGGTTGAGATCTTCTAACAGCATCAGATTATTCAAGTCCTCCCGTTCTGGAGTATTCTCCTGTGTCGGGATCATGAATTCTAACCCATATACAAGGGAAAACGGGATTTCTCCCATTGCTCGCCTTGGAGTTGTTCGATGTTACCATAAGAATCCTCCGAGTTCTTCTGCCCATCGACCCTTCTGGCGTCTAGGCATTTGTTAAGTCCATCTAGGATTTTTTTCTTAATAGTTTCTCCCTGGTCGTTCCCTTGCGGGTATCTGGGAGTTGACTTGGTTAATCGTATCTTCAATTTTTCGCAAACATGCCTAGAGAGAAACTGAGATTCGTTGTCTTTTCCTATCTCGTACGTGTTCCGTGTCTACAAATAATATTTCTCCATACGAAGCTTTTTACTTGGGCATTCTTAATGCTTGCATATGAATCTACTTCGACCCATTTTGAGAAGAAATCTTTTAAGACTATCAGGAAGCGTTTCTGTTTGGATTTGTGAATCGGGCCGACGATATCCATTGACCACCGTATGAACAGGTATGGTGCCAAAATAGTTGAGAAAACATCCACGGGTTCAGGGATTGTTGGCGCGTGTCACTGGCATTTTCACATTTTCGTGCGAATTCTCGTAATCTTTGATCATCGTTAGCCAATAGTAGCCATGGATTTATATTTTGATTGCGAGGGATCTTCAGCCAGAGTGATTTCCGCAGGATCCAGAGTAGACCTCTTCCATGATATTCCGGTCTTTTTCTCCTTCCACCAATGTCATAAGTGGTCCAGAGAACTTCTCTTGTAGATTTCTCTGTCTAATAGGACATATCGTGAGGCTTGGGTTTTCATCATTTGGGCTGCCCACTTCTCTGTAGGGAGCGCTCTGTCGGCGATGTATGCTAAGATCGTTTCCATCCGTGGTTTATCACAGTCGTATTCAGATTGTTCTGAATATTCTTCAGGTTGGATGTAAACTTCGTCGATATCATCTTCTTGCGGATTGATTAAGTTCACGATGACCGGTGGTCCGATGCTTTGGTGCTCTATAAATTTCTACGCGGATTACTCTTTTGATATCCTTATCTAAGATTGATACTAAGGCTGCAAGGCATCAGCCTGGGCATTTTGGCGTGGGGAAATCGGGTGAGAACGAATTGATCGGAGTCTTGAGGTAGGGCCATGGACAAGTTTAAGTATGTGACCGTCCTTTCGTCCCTTGCTTCATATTCCCCGCTGTATTGGTTTTCTACTAGTTAAGAATCGTAGTACACGTGGATTTTATGTATCTTGAGACCATGAGCTAGCCAAAAGCCCGCGATGATTGTATCAACACTTCCCTAGTTGGAGATGTGAGTCGAACCCCGATTCATGAGCCTTGTTTGGACGAAGATTCGTCGACCTGAAGTGTAAAGACCCTATCTTACACTAGATATGGTCGAAGAGATCAAAGTGCTCAGATGGAGAAACCATGAGTTGCATTAACTTCAGAGGATCAACACTAGAGGTTTGGTCTAAGCAATTTTTTTGGATCGGACAGATTGTGTAGTCTGCCGATACATCTAAAACGAAGGTCGACGAGGACAAAAGCGATATCTTAAAGATATGTGAGCTAGGAGTATCTTTGTTTACTTATGAATGAAGGATTGCATAATCATCTAGACGTTGTAGTGTGTTGAACACAAGAGATTTGAGTGAGACTCTCTCTTGTCGGGTGTGTAGATTTTGTTGCATGCATTACTAGTTGTTTAGTGTGTGTCTTGTGTGTGGAGGTTATAGGTGGAGCTCCCTCATGCTGTTGTTTTGTGTTATGGTCTACACTAGCGCAAGTATGTGTTTGTGCATCTAGTCTAGGTGCGCATTGCATGGAGGTTAGAGGCGGACCTCCCTCATTCTGGTTTGTCTTGTGTTGCGCTTAGACTAGAATGTATTGTCATCTCAGGGTTAGATTGGGAGAAGCCCAATTCTCTGATAATGTGGACCTTGGGGTTAGATTGGGAGAAGCCCAATTCTCCAGTGGTGGAGTTAATAAAAGAATGTTTATATCGTGGTTGTCTGCTGAATTATATAAGACCTTGTCCGGGTCGACACAACTCGAAGACCCTGGTACGGGTTGCAAAGCCTTAGGCCATGGCCTCGAGGACATAGCAAACTGGAATGTGTTGGTCGAGAGTCTTGATTTGTTCTTTATTCTTGGTCGATCTGATTCGGCGAGCTATACTTGTGGCATTGTCGGGTCGTCTCTGGTTAGTCCGGCCTAGGATGGTCCGGGGTGTTACAAATGATAGTATCAGAGCATGGTTCCTGATCATTATCATAAGCCTCAACGTTTTAATGTTTTATCGAGTCAAAATGAGTCGCTTATGCCACATTAGGAAACCGGTACGTTCCGCTTAGGGGTATTAGGAGTAGAAACTAGGATTAGTCCTTTGGGGAAATTTAGGAAAACCCCTTGTATCTGGCAGATGTCAAACAAAGGATCAGGAGCAGGCGGGTCGTTGGAACGTTGGGTCATGATGGGTCGAGGTACTCAAACTACCACTACTTTTGGAATGTTTCCGGATCGGCGAATCAGACAGGCGACAGTGGACCAAGGCCTATGGAAGGAATGGAACGTGCACACAGTGAGGAGAACATACCTCCGGGAGCTTGGAGATTATCAGTATCACCATCCCACTCTCAACGTGCAGAATCAGAACCATTCGTTGGACCGCGGCAAACCCATTCATCTCATGCGAACTCAGGAGGATCTACATCAAGGAGAAACAACCCAGGACGAGCAGAAGCGGCTGCACCAGGCCCAGCAGATGGTCATAGACCAGCGGAGCCTACTTATCCATGGTGCATGATCTCTTGTCTAATGTCTTAGAAAACACAAGTCCACCCCAAGTCCAGAAGTAAACTAAGCACTGCATCCAGACTTCCTGAAGTATGTCCTTACAATGAAGAGCATGGTACCATCAGGTTTGAACGAGAAGCGGATACCTTTACAGCTGATGCATGGATACGTCATGTAGAGAAGAATTCATGGCAAACCAAATGTTCGGATGAATTCAAGCAAGATGTAGAATTTACTATGGGAACGGAGATGAAACACTATTAGTTCGTTAAATTCTTACGTGGTCTCAGGCTAAAGATCGGGCAGTCGTCTACAAGCTGTCAAATTTGAAAGTTTTTCAAATTGGTAAAGAAAGCAGTCAACGTGGAAGAAATGGTAACAGCAGAGCATGGGTCAATACTTACGACTAGGTCAAACCCCAAGCCGCCGTTCAGTCGGTCAGGAGAGGATAGGTTACGAATCAACCTAAGGAAAGGAAGAAAGGGTCAGTTCAAGCGACAAGGAAAGACACCAAGGGCACAAGTGAAGTGCTACACGTGTGGTCGACTGGGACACTACTCTCGTGAATGTACCGACTCAACCACTGAGATGTCAGGTTGGAAGGTATCAATTACATGCTACAGATGTGGAGAGAAGGGTTACTTCACATGATTGTACTGTGCATCGTCCAGGACAAGGAGGAGGAACGTTGCGCGTACACAACCGACCAGACTGACCAATGAACACCCGGCCAGCCGTCCTGCACCTGGAGGAATAGTATATTCTCTGGAAATGGAGGGAACTCCATCCCAGTGCTCCAGGACCGTCGATGGGGTCCTGTGACAGGTTTGTTTGGGTGCTAACTCTCTCTTTTGTGTATTTAATTTATTGTTGAGTAGTTAGTAGTTTGTGGTGTTAGCGTTCTGGATGAATGCTAGTGTGTTGATCTGATTTTAGGATCATTGATGGTTGGTGGAACCCCTGCTTTTGTTTTGATTGGCTCGGGAGCCACCCATAGTTTTGTGAACCCAGTAGTAGCCTCTAGGTTTGTAGAGACCCTTGTGACTCGTGATATTGATATCTCAGTGTTAACCCCTGGAGGCCAAATCTTGAAAGATGAGAGGGTGTTGTTGAGTGTTCCCATTGTGCTCCAGCATGAAACCCTTTTAGCCGACCTAGTAGTTATGCCCTTGGAAGGTTTTGAGGTTATTTTAGGGATGGATTGGCTGTCGAGGCACCGGGCATGGTTGGACTGTGCAAGAGGAAGAGTTATGTTTAAAGATGACCAGCAAGTGGTATTGGCAAGAGGAAGCAGTTAGAGGTACTAGACAAAGGTTTCATAAGACACAGTTCTTCACCATGGGGAGCTCCGGTTCTGTTTGTAAAGAAGAAGGATGGCAGCATGAGGTTGTGCATCGACTATAGAGGGATCAGCAATGTCACGATCAAGGATAAATACCCCTTACCGGAGGATCGATGAATTGTTGGATCAACTGAGGGGAGCAAGTTTGTTCTCCGAAGATAGATTTAGCCTCGGGATATCACCAAATTCTGATAGCAGAGACAGATGTGATGAAGACAGCGTTTAACACTCGGTACAGCCAGTTCGAGTTCGTTGTAATGCCGTTTGGGCATTATTTATGAGGTTAATGAATAAAGTGTTCCACGACTATCTCGATCATTTTATTGTGTTTATTGACGACATTAACTAATCTATTCGCGGAGCGTGGAGGAACACAAGGAGCATCTGCGGAAGGTACTTGAGAGACTAAGAGAGCGGAAGTTGTTTGCCCAAGTTCAGAAAGTGTCGATTCTGGAAACGGGAGATTGGTTTCCTAGGTCATAGAGTGTCCGGGCAAGGAGTTTGAGCGGATCCAGAGAAGATTGCGGTAGTAGAAGGATGGCCTCGACCAACCGCAATGTTCTTGGTTGGCCGGCTACTAACGAAGGTTTGTCAAGGATTCTCATCCATTGCCAAACCATTGACAAGACTAACCGGGAAAGACGCACCATTTGTATGGGATGAGCACACAAAGGAAGCTTTCAACAAGCTTGAGGAGGAATTGACTACGACACCAATCCTTACCTTACCACAACCAGGTAGACATACGATCTGTATATGGATGCGTTGTGGGTAGGATTGGGGTGTGTGCTAATGCAAGAGAACAAAGCGATTGTGTACGCCTCAAGACAGCTGAAGAAGCATGAGGAGAACTACCCTACACATGATTTAGACATGGCAGCAGTAGTTTATGCATTAAGGATATGGCGATCATATCTTTACGGAGAGAAGGTTCAGGTATTTACGGATCACATAAGCCTTACGTACCTGTTTACCCAAGCAGATCTCAATATACGTCAAAGAAGATGGATGAAAATTAACGCGGACTACGACGTTCAGATTCAGTACCATTCAGGGAAGGCTAACGTGGTCGCAGATGCGTTGAGTCGACGGAGAGCAGTGGTTAACTCAGAAAAAGATTTGGAAAACTTGTCCAAAGAATTCAAGAAGGTAACTTTGGCAGCATTTGGAAGGAGAGTCAAGTGAACCGTTTGGAATGCAAGCAGTAAATTAAGCCAGCCTAGTTAAGCGTATCCGGAAAGCAAAACTGAAGATGAAGACTTGAAGAATATCGTAGAGCAGATAAAGGAGTAAGATGGGTCTAATGCAAATGGTAATCATAGAGCTGAGGATGGAACATTTTTACTTAATGGGAGGATCACAGTACCAAAGGAATGAGAATTTCGGGAGGATATTCTGAAGACAGAGCATCATTCTCTCTTGAGCATTCATCCCGGAAGCACAAAGATGTACAGAGATGTGAGAAGGTTCTACCATTGGCCAGGCGTGAAGAAAGCGGTTGCAAAGTGGGTAGCGCAGTGTCAAGTATGTAAACAAATCAAAGCCGAGCATCAGGTACCAGGTGGAGTACTCCAAAGCCTACATGTACCAGAATGAAAGTGGGATTCGGTATCAATGGATCTGATTACCGGATTACCAGTAGCAAGAGGAAGACAAAACAATGAGATTTGGGTAATCATGGATCGGTTAACCAAAGTTGCACACCTACTAGCAATCCGAGACACGGACAAGATGGAGGCATTCGCGGAGCTTTACATCGACCAGATTGTAAGATTCCATGGAGTACCAGCGAACTTTGTATCTGACCGAGACCCAAGATACAGCAGAATTTTGGAGGGCATTACAAGGAGCCATGGGGACGGAGCTACACATTAGCACTACCTTTCATCCAGAGACGGATGGGCAAACAGAGAGAACCATCCGGACACTGGAAGATATGCTACAATTATGCATATTGGACTGGGCAGGTACGTAGGAGCAGTACCTACCTTTGGTGGAGTTTTCTTATAGTAATAGCTAACATGCAAGTATTTCTATGTCACCGTATGAGGCGTTGTATGGGAGACCATGCAGAACACCTCTGTCTTGGACGAAAGTTGGAGAAAGAAGATTGTTTGGACCGGGAATCATTGAGGAAACATTGGAGAAGCTACGAGTCATTCGAGCAAACATGAAGAAAGCACAAGATCGACAAAAGAAGTATGCCGACCAAAGGAGGAGAGAGGTTGTGTTTGAGGTGGAGATATGGTATATCTCAAGGAATCAGCACAAAAAGGAAAGGATCGTTTCGGTAAAGTCGGGAAGTTAGCTGTGCGTTTCATTGGTCCATACATGATTATTGGAAGTGTCGGAGAGGTAGCCTACAGGTTGGAATTACCAGAAGACATGAACCTCCACCCAATATTCCATGTGTCTATGCTGAGGAAGCATATTCAAGGCCTGAACATGATCGAGCCAGAGAGGATTCCAGAGTTGAGACAAGACCTTACCTACCCGGAGGGATCAATCAGAATTGGAGAAAGACATTTTATAAGGTTGAAGAATCATGAAATTCCTCAAATTCAATTATTTTTGGGAAGAAAAAACCGCATCATGATAACATGGGAAGACGAAGAGAGGTTTCACCAGAGCTATCTAGAGTTCTTTGAAGATGAAGCGGGGACGTCAGCAGCTCCATAGAATTCGGGACGAATTCTAATGAGAGGGGGAGAATGTAATGACCCTATCTTAGACTAGATATGGTGGAAGATATCAAAGTGCTCAGATGGAGAAACCATGAGTTGCATTAACTACAGAGGATCAAAAATAGAGGTTTGGTCGAAGCAATTTTTGTTTGGATCAGAGAGATTGTGTAGTTGGCTGATACATCTAAAACAAAGGTCGACGAGGACGAAGGCGGTATTTTGAAGAACACTAGGCACATTCAAGAACCTTTTTTCATAATCTTATACCTCCCTTTCTTGCTTGTGCTTTTTATGAAATTCTTATCGTTTTAAACTGTGATCAGATATACCAATGATCACGGGTCCTGTCAAACGCAACCAATTTGAGATGGCCCATAGGTTATCAAGACATTGTTCTACTGAAATAGATCTTAACACAAGTCAACATTCAGATGTTGAGGACTACAGCAACAACAGCATGCTTGATGGCGTAATCGTAAAAAAGAAGCTGAAATGTCTAGCAAAGAAGGAGGTGAAGTTGGCACACGTTATGGCAGTGAACCAACCAACGTTTCTGATGATGGCAAAAGTAGCTGGTCAAACAAATCTGAAAATACAAGAGCTCTGGTTAGAATTAGATCCCATATAAACTGTGAGAGCAATAAACGCAAAAGATGGCGTGGGAGAACTGATGAAACGGTCGATGCTGTCCGTATAACAGGTGTCGGATAACAAATTTATCGCGGACTACGACGTTAAGATTCAGTACCATCCAAGGAAGGCTAACGTGGTCGCAGATGCGTTGAGTCGACGGAGAGCAGTGGTTAACTCCGAAAAAGATTTGGAAAACTTGTCCAAAGAATTCAAGAAGGTAACTTTGGCAGCATTGGAAGGAGAGTCAAGTGAACCGTTTGGAATGCAAGCAGTAAATTAAGCCAGCCTAGTTAAGCGTATCCGGCAAGCAAAACTGAAGATGAAGACTTGAAGAATATCGTAGAGCAGATAAAGGATTAAGATGGGTCTAACGCAAATGGTTATCATAGAGCTGAGGATGGAACATTTTTACTTAATGGGAGGATCACAGTACCAAAGGAATGAGGATTTCGGGAGGATATTCTGAAGACAGAGCATCATTCTCTCTTGAGCATTCATCCCGGAAGCACAAAGATGTACAGAGATGTGAGAAGGTTCTACCATTGGCCAGGCGTGAAGAAAGCGGTTGCAAAGTGGGTAGCGCAGTGTCAAGTATGTAAACTAATCAAAGCCGAGCATCAGGTACCAGGTGGAGTACTCCAAAGCCTATATGTACCAGAATGAAAGTGTGATTCGGTATCAATGGATCTGATTACCGGATTACCAGTAGCAAGAGGAAGACAAAACAATGAGATTTGGGTAATCATGGATCGGTTAACCAAAGTTGCACACCTACTAGCAATCCGAGACACGGACAAGATGGAGGCATTCGCGGAGCTTTACATCGACCAGATTGTAAGATTCCATGGAGTACCAGCGAACTTTGTATCTGACCGAGACCCAAGATCCGGCAGAATTTTGGAGGGTATTACAAGGAGCCATGGGGACGGAGCTACACATTAGCACTACCTTTCATCCAGAGACGGATGGGCAAATAGAGAGAACCATCCGGACACTGGAAGACATGCTACGATTATGCATATTGGACTGGGCAGGTACGTAGGAGCAGTACCTACCTTTGTAGAGTTTTCTTATAGTAATAGCTAACATGCAAGTATTTCTATGTCACCGTATGAGGCGTTGTATGGGAGACCATGCAGAACACCTCTGTGTTGGACGAAAGTTGGAGAAAGAAGATTGTTTGGACCGGGAATCATTGAGGAAACATTGGAGAAGCTACGAGTCATTCGAGCAAACATGAAGAAAGCACAAGATCGACAAAAGAAGTATGCCGACCAAAGGAGGAGAGAGTTTGTGTTTGAGGTGGGAGATATGGTATATCTCAAGGAATCAGCACAAAAAGGAAAGGATCGTTTCGGTAAAGTCGGGAAGTTAGCTGTGCGTTTCATTGGTCCATACAGGATTATTGGAAGTGTTGGAGAGGTAGCCTACAGGTTGGAATTACCAGAAGACATGAACCTCCACCCAATATTTCATGTGTCTATGCTGAGGAAGCATATTCATGGCCTGAACATGATCGAGCCAGAGAGGATTCCAGAGTTGAGACAAGACCTTACCTACCCGGAGGGATCAATCAGAATTGGAGAAAGACATTTTATAAGGTTGAAGAATCATGAAATTCCTCAAATTCAATTATTTTTGGAAGAAAAAACCGCATCATGATAACATGGGAAGACGAAGAGAGGTTTAACCAGAGCTATCTAGAGTTCTTTGAAGATAAAGCGGGGACGTGAACATCTCTATAGAATTTGGGATGAATTCTAATGAGAGGGGGAGAATGTAATGACCCTATCTTAGACTAGATATGGTGGAAGATATCAAAGTGCTCAGATGGAGAAACCATGAGTTGCATTAACTACATAGAATCAAAAATAGAGGTTTGGTCGAAGCAATTTTTGTTTGGATCAGAAAGATTGTGTAGTTGGCTGATACATCTAAAACAAAGGTCGACGAGGACGAAGGCGATATTTTGAAGATGTGTGAGCTAGGAGTATCTTTGTTCAGATAACTCAAGGGAGTAATAATAGGAAAAATGGTCGTGATAAAACCAAGCTGGTCCAGGAGAAATCAAGAGATGGACGAAGACCTAGTCTGTTGCTGTCGAATCAAGAACGGGCTAGCCGATTAGTGAATTTTGAGCAATGAATTGGAATGGGAGCATCTTGGAATGGTTTTTATTCTCAAAAACACATTCAAATGAAGAATTTTGGAGTTGATGATGTGGCAAGCAAGTAGTGACTAGAGATGACATGGAGATGTCGTGACGCACACCCATTGGTTGCGATTGGTGATGTTGCAAGTACACATGGCGTTTTCTCATTGGCCGGGAAGAAGACTTGGTGCCCAAGTTGCAAGTCTTCTAGAAGTTGAGACTTTCCTTGCAAAGGAGTGTAATTTTGGTGGCGAAGCTTTGAATGTTCTAGAATTTGGGAAGCTTGCAAGGAAAGTTTGGGGAGTGGGACACATGTCCACTTACCTACATGCACAAAAGTCCACTTGTCCAACAAGCCTCAGCCCTCCTTCTCTATAAATACCAGACCACTCCCCTTTATTTTATTCATCCGAAAACGTGAGTGATCACCCTAGAGAGAGAGAAACCGAGAGTTAAGGAGTGTTTTCTGGTTTCTTTTGTTAATCGTTTTTGGAGAGTTAGCGGGAGGTGCTAGGTAGTTTTTTTAGGCATCAGACCAGGTTGGTTTCGAAGACTTGTTTGAGTGTTGCTAACCCTGTGTGTGGCCAGGTTGGAGAGCTTGAACCGTGATGGTTCTTGAGCTAGAACTACATTTGCGGTTTGTGTGTGTGTGTGTGTGTGTATGGGAGTTGGTAGTTCCCATACTTGAGTGTTTATTTATGATGCATGTTATAGTTGTGTTTGTTGTGTTGTCTAGATATTTTTTCACTTATGCATGTAGGATTGCATAATCATCTAGACGTTGTAGTGTGTTGAACCGCAAGAGATTTGAGTGAGACTCTATCTTGTCGGGTGTGTAGATTTTGTTGCATGCACTACTAGTTGTTCAGTGTGTGTCTTGTTTGTGAGTTGTCTTGTGCTAGGTCTAGACCAATCATTGCATGGAGGTTAGAGGTGTAGCTCCCTCATGCTGGTTGTATTTTGTGTTATGGTCTAGACTAGCGCAAGTATGTGTTTGTGTGTGTTGTGCATCTAGTCTAGGTGTGCATTGCATGGAGGTTAGAGGCGGAGCTCCCTCATGTTGGTTTATCTTGTGTTGCGCCTAGACTAGAATGTATGGACATCTCGGGTTAGATTGGGAGAAGCCCAATTCTCCGATGATTTGTACCCTGGGTTAGATTGGGAGAAGCCCAAATCTCCAGTGGTGGAGTTACCTACTTTCCACGGCTTGTCACGCGAAAGTGGGTCGCGCCCATGGACAAGCGCTGCATGACGATGCGACCCGGGTTAGATTGGGAGAAGCCCAATTCCCGGAGTGATGTTTTCCGACCATGTGACTCTGGTGTTTGTGGTCGGGAGTGTTCAGGGGGGGGGAGAGAGTTAGGGCTCCGTGGTGTGAAGGGATCCCAAGATGTGTGGCATGTGGCTCCATCCTTTCAGCACTTTGTTTTTTTTTTGTGTTGTTGAGTCAAGGATTCAGTCTAGATTGCATTTGTGTGTTATTAGGTCGGAAGCGGAACGGTAGGCGACCGGTGTAGATTTGTAGTGGCATAAGCATAAGCAAGGACTAGCTTTCGAATGTATATTTACCTTACTTTTTTTTGGCTCTAGGCCGGTGATATCTTACATATTTG